>CM033643.1:14502980-14677143 GCA_019512145.1 Engystomops pustulosus | reverse complement strand
AATGGTACTATCCCTACCCCCATAGCCTGATGATGCCGCCACCATGTATCATTGTTGGAGGCCACCATGCTCTTAAGAACTTTGAGTACTGCAGAAATTCTTTTGTAACCTTGGCTTGATCTGTGCCTTACCACAATTCTGTCTCTGAGATCCTTGGGCAGTTCCTTAGACCTCATGATTCTCATGTGCTCTGACATGCCCTGTGAGATGTAAGGTTTTATATAGACAGGCATGTGTCTTTCCTAATCAAGTCCAATCAGTTAAATTTAACAAAGTGAAGGAGCAGAACCATCTCAAGGAGGAATCAGAAGGAAATAGACATGATGATGATGTGAGATGATGATGTGATGATCATGTGAGATTTCAGTTTCTCTCTAGTTTAATAAATTAGGAGGGGGTACAAGAATACCTCTATGGAACCATATAGTGGAGTATCTAGAACGTACAAATAGTATCCTGTATAACCATGTAGAGGATACAAAGCAACCCTATACTATCATTTAGCAGCACATACAGAATCCCCCAGTAGAAGCATATGGCGGCACATACATATGGCGGCACATACATATGGCGGCACATACACAGATGTATAGAGCTTACAGCACTGGTGCAGATCTGTAATACTGTCCTTTAGGCTCGGTTTATCCTTCTATCATGTGGAGCCTCAGGCACTAGCGAGAACATCTGCTTCTAACATCCCCGGACGCCATTATTTTCTTTTGATATGTTTGGAGACCTATTATTTAGGATTTTCTTGCCAGGTCGTACATTGTGGTATGAATAACATGCCATTAGCGTTCCTTGGCAGGTGCGGGAATGGTGGATACAATTCCCTCTTAAGTCATTAAGGAAATTGCTCTCGGGTCTGATTGTCGATCACAATGAGTTTGCTTTAGGTGACTGACCCGGTGCAGCCTGACCCAGCCAAAACCCTTTGTATTCTTAAGACACGAGATCTGGGTACGAGGCTGACACAGACTGGCGTCCAGGCATTTACAGCAAACATTTTGCTGGTATTTGTGGTCTTCTTTGTTGTTGTTGTTGTTCAGACTGAATAGATAGCTTTGAAAATGTCTCCTGTTCTGCGGGGACGAGAGCACATTCGTGTCATGTCGACCTGACTGAATATTTAGCAGCTCTTTCTGCTCAACAAGCTGAATTACGTGATGGTGGGCGCTGCCCCTCGAACAGCGTCTGGAACAGACAGATCTATAATCCACACTTCCAGGGGATGTTAATAACATGAGAGGAGGAAAGAGCTTTGTGCGATGGTCTCACTGTGTTATAACCATAATGTGCCAAAAATCACATTGTCAAGGAATTCCTGAGGACATTTCCTTCCTTAAAGGGATTGTCCACTTTAGTTATTTGGCGTTGCTTTACTTCTAATGACCTATCTACGGAATCGTTTTGTTCCAGTGCATCGCTAACCTCTGATTAGTGTAGGAAGCAGAGATCTCCATCCTTACATTTGCACGTGCCAGGGGTGTAACTACTATGGTAGCAGCTGCTGTGGGGCCTGCTGTGTCAGGGGGCCCCAGCATCCAGGATATTGGGTGTGTAGATCTTGTATGTCTGTATGTATGTGTGTACATGTGTGATTTGAATAAGTGTTGATGGTACTGTATGTATGTGTTTATATGCTGTATGTATGTATATGTGGTGTATATATACTCTCTGTGATTGGAACGCACGTGTGAGTATACGAATATGTATATTTATAAGGGGGGAAGGGGGCCCATTCAAAAATCTGCTATGGAGTCCAGCCTCTTCTAGTTACAGCTCTTTTACATGTGCAGCTCTTTTAGGCTATCAGCACACTTAGCGGTTTCCGTGCGAATTTATGCACAGATTTTGGTGCAGAAAAACCACAGATACCACGCATAATACTGCAGCATTAAAGTGAATGTGATTTGGAAAAAGTCATGTAGACAATGCGTTTTTTTCCATGAGGAAATTGTTGCTCGGTGCAGAAAATAAAAAAATAATCATGTCACTCTTGCTGGGCGTCCTCGCAGATTTTTCTTACCTTTTTTAACATTGAAATCTATGGGAGAGTGAAAATCTGCAACAAATCTACATTAAATCCACACCATGATGCAGATTTAATGCAGATTTTTTTTCATGACTTGATGTCAGATCAGGTGAAACAAAACAAGTTACAAAAGCGCATGCAGAACATCCACATAAAAACTCTAACTTAGACTATATAGACAAATCCGCATGAATTAACACATAAAAAACGTGCATATTGGATGCAGATTTTCATGTGGATTTTCCACAAGAGGTAAAGGAAAGCCCAACCTGCAGTGCAACCAGACGGTCAACTAACTACAGATCGATCTGTTTACTCCCTGCTCAGTCTATAGTGTAGAAAAGCACCGACTCCACAGGATATAGGGAATAATAACTATATGATCAGTGACACTCCAAATGCTGGGACTCCCACCAATCATGAGAACCGATTATGAGATTATAAGAACGTGGGTACCATTCTCACTAATTGATGGAGTAGCATCTGCTACCGCTCCATTCAAAACAATGGAAATGTCAAAAATTGAATAGCACAGCGCTTGCCTATACCGGCACGGTCATTACTCCATAAGTTCTGGAGCGGTCACACGTTGC
The DNA here is from genome assembly GCA_019512145.1 of Engystomops pustulosus. Lineage (NCBI taxonomy): Eukaryota > Metazoa > Chordata > Amphibia > Anura > Leptodactylidae > Engystomops > Engystomops pustulosus. The sequence continues at coordinate 14,674,515 of CM033643.1, read as the reverse complement.
ATTTATATTGTACTTTGTAAATACAATGTAAACATAATGTTAACAATTAGGCACATTTCTTCTCCATAGCTGTTGAATTGCATTTGACAACCCAATGTAAACCCAACGTGTGAGCACACCCTTAGTATTGAATGGAATTGCAGGGTACCTGTGTAACCTGCCACTACAGGAATTAGTGAAAGCAGGACCTCGGGATTGGTAAGGGTCCGTTCTAATAATCAGTGGTGGACTGACTGACGGGACCCTCTATCCCTCCTTGAGGGGATAAAAAGCTTGTTACAACCCTTTCAATCCTATCTTCCCCCCTCTCTCTGATTGCAGGGGGTTTAGCCCCTACTATATATGGGTCACTTTCTGCCGAGTCTGAGGAATGAGAGATAGCTGTTGGGCCGAGGGCAGGGAAAGTGACTGCAGGATCAGACTACACATACTTTGTATGTTGTCTGTTACTTTGGAAACAAAAATTATTGTGTAGGATCTGTAGACGCATGCGATAAAATTAACGTTCGGATAATAAAGCTGATTTATGATACGATAAAGATTATTTACAAAGATGAGTTGTTAAAACTTTACTGAAGCTTAATACAATTTATTGCAGATGGAATTCCATTTCGAATCTTTTTATAATATAACAATGGGGCACATTTACTTACCCGGTCCATTCGCGATCTGACGTGGATTCGCTTCTCCCAGGATTCACTAAGGTCGTGCGCCCGATATCCAGCAGGTGTCACTGCTGCGCCGAGGTCCGCCGGAGTTCACCTTCTTCTTTCCGGTGCATGTAAGTGGGTGTCAAGCAACACAAATTCTTTTTGTTGCATGCAAACCGGCGCCGTTGCGACACAATCCGATGGCGTGCGCCAAAAAACCCGGGGCAATTCAGGGACAAACGGCGAAACCGGTAATATTCGGGAAACCCGACTCGGCCCCTTAGTAAATGAGCCCCAATGAGTTCATGTTCTGTGGCCGAGACCATAAGACTTTGGTCTTTTCTCAGGACAACCAACTTTGCAGAGAGATTATGGGGCTCCATTACTAGTGTATGGTGCGAAGGTGTGAAAACTTTGCAAATCAGGGCACTGGGAAGGAGGAAGGGGGTGAAGATATTTGCATCTATAGCAGTATTTACACAACTTATATACTTATATACGGTTTTGCCCTTACCTAGCCCTGCTCATACAGCTGGAAACAGTATATACTTTCCTTTTTTGTTGTGGTTTTTCAACAATTAAAATTACGGTATAATATAAAGTTGATTCCTAATTTAAGCGAATAACCTACAGTGATGTATATTTGGATGCAGCTGTAGACTGTTTCTATCCTACAATGTTATAGGAATGTATGGATGAAAGCTAAAGCTTCCTGTGAGTTCACATCTGGACTGAATATACCTAATGACCAGTCACAATGAACGACTTCCTTGTCGGCAATGTGCAGCAGTATATGTGAATGGCGGGTGATCTGAATTGGTCTTTTCAGGAGACATCCTGGACAGCTTCCTTGTGGTCAGCTATTACCTCAGGTGGCTGCCCACTCACAGCTATGACAGCTATTGTCAGCTACATTTGTCTATGACAGGGGTGTAATTAGTATATACACACAATGAACACTATAATGCGTCTACCATTATAAACCAAGGACATTTACTCATAGATCCAGACATCGTAACTGTGGTAATCTTCTTATATTTGTTACCCATGGGTTCCTTCCATCTAAAATCAACTTTTAAAATTACTCTAATGGGCCTGAAGGGCTCCTTGGTTACCAGAACCCCTCAGGGTTATCAAAGCCCCTCAATGCTGCAGCTTCACTGGCTGTTACAATGAGCAGCACATGTCTCACCCTACCCCCTTCTCTCTCCCTAAGCAGCAGCAGGAAGTGCAGGGAGACATGCTCTGCTTATTGTAACAGCCTGTGAAGCTACAGCACTAAGAGGCTCTGGAGACACCCACCAGAGCCCTACAGGCTCATTAACATAATAAAAAATTTAATTTTAAAAGGAATGAGGCCATAGATAACAAATATAAAAATTTTGATGGTAGATTTACTTAAAGAGGACCTGTCACTAGATTTTGTCACTAACAATGCCTGCTGATAAAGGATAACAAGTCCTCCCTCATCTAAAATTAGCTGTCATTGGGGCCCTGTACCATAATTAAAACCATATTTCTATTATGCAAATTAGCTTTTCTGACTCATCTCTGGCAGCCTGAGAGAGAGGAGAAGAGTCAGAGATACCAGTGAACCACGCCCCATTATTGTGACTGACAGCTCTGTGTCTCTTCACATCACTGCTCTGCCTCCTTACTTAGGGCCGTCTGCTAATATTCAACTACAGACATATAAAGCTCTATGTACAGATGGGAAATATTGGGGCACATTTACTTACCCGGCCCATTCGCGATCCAGCGGCGCGTTCTCTGCGGTAGATTCGGGTCCGGCCGGGATTCACTAAGGTAGTTCCTCCGACGTCCACCAGGTGGCGCTGCTGCGCTGAAGAGTATCGGAACGCATTGGAGTACACCGCGCCGGGCTGAGCGAAGGTAAGCGCGTGGCGAGCGACACTTTTTTTAAAAAATGCGGCGGTTTTCCCAAATCCGTCGGGTTTTCGTTCGGCCACGTCCCCCGATTTCCGTCGCGTGCATGCCAGTGCCGATGCGCCACAATCCGATCGCGTGCGCCAAAAACCCAGGGCAATACAGGGAAAATCGGCGCAAATCGGAAATATTCGGGTAACACGTCAGGAAAACGCGAATCGGGCCCTTAGTAAATGACCCCCATTGTGTTCATCTTTTTACACGGTGCCTTGATGTCACTATGGTCACATGATATGAACTGACCAGTAAGGAGGAATAAGGCATGGGGAGGAGTAGATGGGAGGGGCCAGCCGAGCAGGACACGCCCCCTCTGATTCCAGGTAATAAAAGATAAAATGTGATTTCTGTGGATGTAAGCAAAACAATTTTTAGCTAAAAGAAGGGGGGGGGGGCAGTCAGTGAATAGAGCTCTATACGAACTTGTCACCGGATGTGCAAATGTGGTGACAAGTTCCCTTTAAACTGAGGAAAAGTGTGGTCCGATTAGACATTGGATCTTGCCACAAGTAGGTAAAAAAGTACTTTTTCCATTGCCCTATAGTAAGGCACTTGGAGGCTACTTTTGGGTGGAGTAACTGTTGGTGAAAGATCATTGACTGCTAGAAATGCTTCTACAGGTACCAAGACATTTTGCCAGTTTATAGTTTTTAAAGGGGTTGTTTGGGTTTTGCAAAATCTAAATAACTATCCTCGGGGGCTGTAAAAACACAAAAGTTTTGCTTATCGCTCCTGCTATTTGTTTACAGATACAGGCACGCTCACCCGTCCAGTGCCGCATGCGCAGCATTGAATCCTGTCAAATGCTGCAGGTTCATGGAAGCCTTTCCCTCGACATATCCAAATGCCGGTTCTGACTAAAGTTCTCCAGAACCTATAAATATACAAGTTCTATGTGGTCAGATGTTCCTGCTCACCTCCAGCAATGCAAAAAGATCAGACGGGAATATGAAATATTCTTCAGGTTCCATCCTCCGTATGGAATATGGAAGAGAACCAGAATTGTGCTGACTTATTCATCCTCGAAAGATAATATCATAAATTTTCCGTAGAGAACAGGGAGACGTCCAGTCAATGTTTTATACAGCTGGAATAGAAAATGCCAGAAAATCAAGAAGGGGACAGTGATACGTAATAGACATTATTCTCCTTTGTAGCAGCAGATTGAAGTAAAACAAAACTCGCTGTTCCCTTGAACGAGTACAGCACATTCTCTGGTGGGAGAAAGTCTCTAGCGCCGGAAAGCAAACAGCTTCTACGTCTGCTCATTATCTACTCCCAGAAATATGGGGCAAGGATGAATGCTAATGACATATATCTCTTACATCAACTCCTGCCCCAAGGGGTTCCCAATATCTCACGTAGCCTCCCATGGGAGATATTGGAGGAGATAAGGATGAGGCCGCTGGATTACATCCTTTTGTATCAAGGGAAGGGGTGTCTGTCGAGCAATTATGTAAGAACATGTTAGCGGTCACAAGAGACAGCTACTGGTCCATTCCTGAGCCATTAACATGAATAGCTAGCCTCTTCTGGGGCCATCAACGTCATATAAAGGGACATATTTTAAGGGATAAAGTTTTGTATTCTTACACAAAAAAACATTTCAGATGTATTTACCAAGATTTGAATCCTGGGTCCCTTTACTATAAAGTATGCAGGGTCGGCTCCAGGTATCAGAAGGCCCCTGGGCGACAGAGCCTCGGTGGGCCCCTTTGCAGTGAATTCAGAAACTAAAACAGTCTCCTGTTCCTTAAAATGTTCTCTAGATTATCATCCCAAACACCCCCTTCGTGGTTATCTCATATACAACCCATTTGTGGTTATCTTATATACAGCCCCCTCGTGGTTATCTTATATACAGCCCCCTCGTGGTTATCTTATATACAGCCCCCTCGTGGTTATCTTATATACAGCCCCCTCGTAGTTATCTTATATACAGCCCCCTCGTGGTTATCTTATATACAGCCCCCTCGTAGTTATCTTATATACAGCCCACTCTGTGTTATCTTATATACAGCCCCCTCGTGGTTATCTTATATACAGCCCCCTCGTAGTTATCTTATATACAGCCCCCTCGTGGTTATCTTATATACAGCCCCCTCGTGGTTATCTAATATACAGCCCACTCTGTGTTATCTTATATACAGCCCCCTCGTGGGTATTTTCTATAAAGATCCCCTCACCCCCATGTACAGCCATATGTGGGCCCCCAAGCAGCTCTGGGCCCTGACACTTGCCCGGGTATGCCCAGTGCTGATGGCCCTGATGCTACAATCAATCCAGAATTAGTTTTATTAAGCTTGACTACTAATTTCTTACTTTGTGAAATATGGGAGGAGCTTTGTACCAATACACAACAACTTCTTATAGATGTATCTGATCAGATTTGAACCCAGGGCTCCAATACCATATAACGATATACAGGCGGTCCCTTTCTTAAGAACACCGGACTTACAGACAACCCCTAGTTACAAACGGACCTCTAGATGTTGGTAATTTACTCTACTTTATCCCCAGGCTACAATGATCAGCTATAAAAGTAATCAATTGTGTCTGCAATCAAGCTTTATTGTTAATCCTGGTTCTTATGACAACCAAACATTTATAATATAACATATACGTATAATATACAGTTGCGACTTACATACAAATTGAACTTAAGAACAAACCTACAGAACCTATCCTGTACGTAACCCGGGGACTGCCTGTACTAGACTAACCATCATCCTAGGTTGTTAATTTATCCCTAGCTTTGTAAGATATGTGAGGAGCTTTGTATCTTCACAAAACCCCTCTTAGACCAGATATGGCCAGATTCGAACCCAGGTTCCTAATTTCATCTTTACATTTGTAAGTTTTGGAGTTTGGAAGGAACTTGTATCATTACAGAAAATCCAAAAAAGTGGTTTTTGGTTTTAGTTTGGACACATTTGGGCAGATTTACTTACCCGGTTCAGTCGCAATCCAGCGGGCGCGTTCTCCAACGCTGATTCGGGTTCTGACGGGATTCACTAAGGTCGTGCACCCGATGTGCACCAGGTGTCGCTGCTGTGTTGAAGTCCGCTGGAATTCACCTTCTCCGTCTCGGTGTATTTGAGTGCTATTTTTGCCACACAGTTTTTTAAAAATATTCTGCATTTTTTCCGAATCCGTTGGTTTTTCCGACGGCCACGTCCCCCGATTTATGTTGCGTGAAAGCCGGCGCCGATGCGCCACAATTGCCGCAATTCAAATCGGAAAAATTCGGGAAAACGCAATTTGGACCCTTAGTAAATGTGCCCCTTTCTCTGTAAAAGGTTCGTCATCACTGACCTAGAGTAATAATTCATAACAACATTTGGAATCTTTATGAGAAGCTCTGTATCTTCACATTAAACCTTTTTAGATATTTCTGTCCAGATTTGAAACCAGGACCCTATACTATAGTACAGTGATGGCTAACCTATGGCACTGGTGCCAGACGTGGCACTCAGAGCCCTTTCTGTGGGCACTCAGGCCATCACCAAAGTTGACTCCAGGTATCTTCCTGCAGTCCCAGACAGCCCAGGACTTGCTGTGCACAGAGCTATTTTAAAGTGACAGTTCTACCTGGGAGTATTTTCTGCTATATTGGTGTTCTCAGGGGCTGGTATCAATGAAAACTGTGACAGAGCAGGGAGTATAAATAACAAATAAAATTTTTGTGTTGGCACTTGCGATAAATAAGCGGGTCTTTGTTGTAGTTTGGGCACTCAGTCTCTAAAAGGTTTGCTATAGTATATTAGTATATATATGTATATTATAGTATATTAGATATTCATCACCTTAGGCTAATAATTTATTACTATTTATTTGTATCTTTACACAAACTGGTCAGACTTGAACCCAGTGATGGCCTCAGAGCAATTTTCTTTGATTTTTAGCATTGTAGGCCCTTGTTGGTGGCATCTTTGGTATTGAGGCCAAGTGACATGATGCCCAGTGATCAATTTCTAAGCCTTTTTGGTGTTCAGTGATTAGTGCTCCCCCGGAATCCATTGGTGTGGACCCCCCATCCATCGTGTCTGGCGAGGAGACTTGTGTTCAGGTGTTTGATTTCCCAGTCCCACTCACTTTTTTGTCTACACTTTCACAGCCCCCCACCACAGACAGGAATGGAATTTATAGTGGTCCTTGTGGATTACAATTAGGGTTAATAGCAGAGCAATTGTAGTTATATTCCAGGCGTACATGAGAAGTCACACGTGAGGAGCAAGGACATATATGAACTCTCTACCATGTATTTGATTTTCTTCCAACTCTCCAATCAGTAAAAGCTACATGGAACAATATTTAATCCCTTATGTTGTAAATATTTTCATAATTTTATAATTTTATGTTGTAATTTTTTTCGTCAATGTTCCAATTTTTTTTTACATAGTAAATGATAAACTAATCTAAAATATACTGGAAATCTATTTGCTATTTTTTTTAGCAAAATTGGGGATACTAGGTATGTTGGGTTATGTACCATATATATATATATACATATACATTTTGTATTCTGGGTGGGGAATCACTTTAAATTTGTAAAAAGAAAGATCTAGTACAGAAAAAAAATGTATCCGTGTAAATATGTTTTTTTTTCTCATTGGATCATCAACACATTTCACACCAAGACCCCTTTAAAAAAAAACATGATCAACTTCTAAAAAGTTGCATAACCAAAGTTGTAACTAAGTTTTCTTCACTGTTAGTAAATATGACATTTAGTAACACTGTATCTAGATTCCCTGGCCTGGGAAGTGTAGATTGTGGATGCTGCCCCTTCCACCCCACCACCTGAGGCACATGCCCTGCCAACCCATCGATACTCCAGGTTTGTTCTTAAGTCGAATTTGTATGTAAGTCGGAACTGTATAAATTATAATTGTAACCCCAGCCAAAAATGTTTTGGTCTCTGTGACAATTGGATTTTTAAAACTTTTAGATTATTAATTGGATTAACAATAAAGCTTCATTGCAGACACCTGTGATAACTGTTATAACTGATTATTGTAGCCTAGGACTAAGGTACAGTAAATTACCAACATCCAGAGGTACGTTTGAACTAGGGGTCATCTGTAAATCGGGTGTTCTTAAGTAGGGGACCTCCTGTATATGTTTTTCAAATATTACAAGATATCCTGAGACTTTCATCTGCAGTTGTCATGGATCATAAGTACAAGTTGTGTTCATCCTAAAAATCATCTCAGAAGACGTTCCGAGCCTTCATATGTGGGTCAGCATGTCCCAGTGATTTAAGGGGTTAATTGGAGAGCTGAGTGGTGTCTTGTCTGCTCACAATGAGCCTCTATCTCTTCTGGAGGTATTGTCTGACAAACAGTTCTCTCTGTGATGTTCTTGTACAGCTTGTAAACCGTAGGGAGTCTTGTGGAGGATCACAGACCTGGTCAGATCTTTTATAAGGTGTCAGTCTGTGGTCACCACTGGTGACTTGGAAATAGCTGCTGGCAGGTTGCTTCCTGTAATATATCAAGCTCAGACTCAGATCACACAGTCATAGAGGAGGCATTGCCTGCCTCATTGCAGTACACAGAGCTCACTACAACACTCAGCTCATTGCTCTGCTCCAGGACACACAGGCTTCTTCTTCTCCTCTACCACCATGGTCCTCCTATACCAATACCCATACACGTGACTATACCCACAGGACTGGAGGGCATCTGGACCTACTGGACGGAATTTGTACTGAAAGTTTGCAAAATTTAAGTCTAACTTCTGTGTCCTTTTCCTCCTATGGAAGATGGGGAATTCGTATGCTGGGCAACTGAAGACCACGCGTTTTGAGGAAGTCCTACACAATTCCATCGAAGCTTCTCTGAGGTCCAATAACTTGGTTCCGAGACCGATATTTTCCCAACTCTACTTAGAAGCTGAACAGCAATTATCATCCATAGAAGGTAAGAAATTGATCCATATTCCTTGTACCATGAAGTCTTGGAATCCACGGTATGAATCTGGATCACTTCTGTCTGTATGGAGTCTGTATGATTTCCCTGAGTTTGTATAGGACTCTTATAGGTCCTTCATGGAGATACTGACTGACTGCCTATAAAATTGACCTCGGTTTAGGAGTCTGAGATGTGTTGTAAGGTCTGGATTTAAATTCTGCTGAATATGTTGGTGCTGTGCAAAAGGAGGGAATATTATACATTAAATAAGAGAGAATTAAGAGATTTAAAAATCATGGAGGGAAATAAGAACCAATAAAAGAAGGTTCTGTACTAGATTGTAATGTACATGGAGGTAGATTGGTCTTATTGTACACTCATCGATCTGTACTTACAATTGTAATAGGAATATCTGGATAATCTTATGGTAATGGATATTTTTGGCAAATGGTATGTGGTGACCCAAGAAATTCAGGAGCTTACCAAGTCTATCTATCTTCCTATCTAATTATCTATCTACTATATATTTATTTATTTATCTATCATTAAAATGTGGTAATTTATCTATCTATCTACCGATTCATATACAGACAGTTATTATTTTTTATTGAGCTTTATCTATATATTTAGATATCTTCTCATATCTATAACATACACATTTATTGATGTATTATTTCTTTATAGATGATTCATCTAATTATCTTTCTAACAAAAAATAAAAGGTACAACTCCACATTCACATAGATGAATATGTTAAAACACTAACAATCATACAAAATATTTATGAGTGTAACTCAGTGATACCAGGGATCAATCTATCTATCTATCTATCTATCTATCTATCTATCTATCTATCTATCTATCTATCTATCCCATATCTATCTATCTATCTATCTATCTATCTATCTATCTAATCTATCTCCTATCTGTCTATATATCTATCTATCTATCTCATATCTATCTATCTATCTACTATCTATCACATATCTATCTATCTATCTCCTATCGATCTATCTCCTATCTATCTATCTATCTATCTATCTCATATCTATCTATCTCATATCTATCTATCTATCTACTATCTATCACATATCTATCTATCTCATATCTATCTATCTCATATCTATCTATCTCCTATCTATCTATCTATCTATCTCCTATCTATCTCCTATCTATCTATCTATCTATCTATCTATCTATCTATCTATCTATCTATCTATCTCATATCTATCTCATATCTATCTATCTCCTATCTATCTATCTATCTATCTCCTATCTATCTCCTATCTATCTATCTATCTATCTATCTATCTATCTATCTATCTATCTTGAATCTACCTTATATCCATTTTTCTATATTCTTAAAGCATTGATGACTCCTATTGTTAAATTAATTGATATTTTCAAATATATAAAACATTTTAGCATAGATATACCTCGAAATATAATATAAATGAACATATTTTTTGCATCTGCATAGCTTTTTCTAGGGCAGTGATGGTGAACCTTTTAGAGACAGAGTGCCCAAACTACAACCAAAATCCACTTATTTACCGTTAAGTGCCAATGTGGCATTTTAAGCAGTAACTTACTGCTACCTGTTCTTCCACTTCTTTCAATTGTATTGGCCGCCCAAGGCCCCCAATACAGTTGAAAGAAGGAGGGCAAATTCAGACTTTCATTATAGCTTCTCTCTAAGTTGCTTGAGACAGCTGGAAGATTTGATGTATTGGGTCCTGTTTGGTGAACTCGGTCCTGGGGTGATGGCCTGAGTGCCCACAGAAAGGGCTCTGAGTGCCACCTCTGGCACCAGTGCCATAGGTTCGCCACCACTGCTCTAGGGGATAAAAAGCTTGTTACAACCCCTTTAATCCTATCTCCCCCTCTCTCTGATTGCAGGGGGTTTAGCCCCTACTATATATGGGTCACTTTCTGACGAGTCTGAGGAATGAGAGATAGCTGTTGGGCCGAGGGCAGGGAAAGTGACTGCAGGATCAGACTACACATACTTTGTATGTTGTCTGTTACTATGGAAACAAAAAATGTTGTGTAGGTACCGTAGACACATATGATAAAATCTGTTTGGATAATAAAGTATATTTACGATATGATAATAAAGATTATTTACAAAGATGAGTTGTTTAAACTTTACTGCAGCTTAGTGCAATTTATTGCATATGGAATTGCATTTGGAATCTTTTTATAATGTAACAATATAACATGTTCTATGGCCGGGACCATAAGACTTTGGTCTTTTCTCAGGACAACCCACTTTGCAGAGAGATTATGGAGCTACATTACTAGTGTATGGTGCGAAGGTGTGAAAACTTTGCAAATCAGGGCACTGGGAAGGAGGAAGGGGGTGAAGATATTTGCATCTATAGGAGCATTTACACAACTTTCTTATATACTTATATACGGTTCCTTTTCACTTGTTCTAAGAGTCTAAATAGGCCCTTAACTAGCCCTGCTCATACAGCTGGAAACAGTATATACATTTCTTTTGTTGTTGTGGTTTTTCAACAATTAAAATTACGGTATAATATAGAGTCGATTCCTAATTTAAGTGAATAACCTACAGTGATGTATATTTGGATATATAGACTGTTTCTATCCTACAATGTTATAGGAATGTATGGATGAAAGCAATGGTACTATCCCTACCCCCATAGCCTGATGATGCCGCCACCATGTATCATTGTTGGAGGCCACCATGCTCTTAAGAACTTTGAGTACTGCAGAAATTCTTTTGTAACCTTGGCTTGATCTGTGCCTTACCACAATTCTGTCTCTGAGATCCTTGGGCAGTTCCTTAGACCTCATGATTCTCATGTGCTCTGACATGCCCTGTGAGATGTAAGGTTTTATATAGACAGGCATGTGTCTTTCCTAATCAAGTCCAATCAGTTAAATTTAACAAAGTGAAGGAGCAGAACCATCTCAAGGAGGAATCAGAAGGAAATAGACATGATGATGATGTGAGATGATGATGTGATGATCATGTGAGATTTCAGTTTCTCTCTAGTTTAATAAATTAGGAGGGGGTACAAGAATACCTCTATGGAACCATATAGTGGAGTATCTAGAACGTACAAATAGTATCCTGTATAACCATGTAGAGGATACAAAGCAACCCTATACTATCATTTAGCAGCACATACAGAATCCCCCAGTAGAAGCATATGGCGGCACATACATATGGCGGCACATACATATGGCGGCACATACACAGATGTATAGAGCTTACAGCACTGGTGCAGATCTGTAATACTGTCCTTTAGGCTCGGTTTATCCTTCTATCATGTGGAGCCTCAGGCACTAGCGAGAACATCTGCTTCTAACATCCCCGGACGCCATTATTTTCTTTTGATATGTTTGGAGACCTATTATTTAGGATTTTCTTGCCAGGTCGTACATTGTGGTATGAATAACATGCCATTAGCGTTCCTTGGCAGGTGCGGGAATGGTGGATACAATTCCCTCTTAAGTCATTAAGGAAATTGCTCTCGGGTCTGATTGTCGATCACAATGAGTTTGCTTTAGGTGACTGACCCGGTGCAGCCTGACCCAGCCAAAACCCTTTGTATTCTTAAGACACGAGATCTGGGTACGAGGCTGACACAGACTGGCGTCCAGGCATTTACAGCAAACATTTTGCTGGTATTTGTGGTCTTCTTTGTTGTTGTTGTTGTTCAGACTGAATAGATAGCTTTGAAAATGTCTCCTGTTCTGCGGGGACGAGAGCACATTCGTGTCATGTCGACCTGACTGAATATTTAGCAGCTCTTTCTGCTCAACAAGCTGAATTACGTGATGGTGGGCGCTGCCCCTCGAACAGCGTCTGGAACAGACAGATCTATAATCCACACTTCCAGGGGATGTTAATAACATGAGAGGAGGAAAGAGCTTTGTGCGATGGTCTCACTGTGTTATAACCATAATGTGCCAAAAATCACATTGTCAAGGAATTCCTGAGGACATTTCCTTCCTTAAAGGGATTGTCCACTTTAGTTATTTGGCGTTGCTTTACTTCTAATGACCTATCTACGGAATCGTTTTGTTCCAGTGCATCGCTAACCTCTGATTAGTGTAGGAAGCAGAGATCTCCATCCTTACATTTGCACGTGCCAGGGGTGTAACTACTATGGTAGCAGCTGCTGTGGGGCCTGCTGTGTCAGGGGGCCCCAGCATCCAGGATATTGGGTGTGTAGATCTTGTATGTCTGTATGTATGTGTGTACATGTGTGATTTGAATAAGTGTTGATGGTACTGTATGTATGTGTTTATATGCTGTATGTATGTATATGTGGTGTATATATACTCTCTGTGATTGGAACGCACGTGTGAGTATACGAATATGTATATTTATAAGGGGGGAAGGGGGCCCATTCAAAAATCTGCTATGGAGTCCAGCCTCTTCTAGTTACAGCTCTTTTACATGTGCAGCTCTTTTAGGCTATCAGCACACTTAGCGGTTTCCGTGCGAATTTATGCACAGATTTTGGTGCAGAAAAACCACAGATACCACGCATAATACTGCAGCATTAAAGTGAATGTGATTTGGAAAAAGTCATGTAGACAATGCGTTTTTTTCCATGAGGAAATTGTTGCTCGGTGCAGAAAATAAAAAAATAATCATGTCACTCTTGCTGGGCGTCCTCGCAGATTTTTCTTACCTTTTTTAACATTGAAATCTATGGGAGAGTGAAAATCTGCAACAAATCTACATTAAATCCACACCATGATGCAGATTTAATGCAGATTTTTTTTCATGACTTGATGTCAGATCAGGTGAAACAAAACAAGTTACAAAAGCGCATGCAGAACATCCACATAAAAACTCTAACTTAGACTATATAGACAAATCCGCATGAATTAACACATAAAAAACGTGCATATTGGATGCAGATTTTCATGTGGATTTTCCACAAGAGGTAAAGGAAAGCCCAACCTGCAGTGCAACCAGACGGTCAACTAACTACAGATCGATCTGTTTACTCCCTGCTCAGTCTATAGTGTAGAAAAGCACCGACTCCACAGGATATAGGGAATAATAACTATATGATCAGTGACACTCCAAATGCTGGGACTCCCACCAATCATGAGAACCGATTATGAGATTATAAGAACGTGGGTACCATTCTCACTAATTGATGGAGTAGCATCTGCTACCGCTCCATTCAAAACAATGGAAATGTCAAAAATTGAATAGCACAGCGCTTGCCTATACCGGCACGGTCATTACTCCATAAGTTCTGGAGCGGTCACACGTTGCATTTATATTGTACTTTGTAAATACAATGTAAACATAATGTTAACAATTAGGCACATTTCTTCTCCATAGCTGTTGAATTGCATTTGACAACCCAATGTAAACCCAACGTGTGAGCACACCCTTAGTATTGAATGGAATTGCAGGGTACCTGTGTAACCTGCCACTACAGGAATTAGTGAAAGCAGGACCTCGGGATTGGTAAGGGTCCGTTCTAATAATCAGTGGTGGACTGACTGACGGGACCCTCTATCCCTCCTTGAGGGGATAAAAAGCTTGTTACAACCCTTTCAATCCTATCTTCCCCCCTCTCTCTGATTGCAGGGGGTTTAGCCCCTACTATATATGGGTCACTTTCTGCCGAGTCTGAGGAATGAGAGATAGCTGTTGGGCCGAGGGCAGGGAAAGTGACTGCAGGATCAGACTACACATACTTTGTATGTTGTCTGTTACTTTGGAAACAAAAATTATTGTGTAGGATCTGTAGACGCATGCGATAAAATTAACGTTCGGATAATAAAGCTGATTTATGATACGATAAAGATTATTTACAAAGATGAGTTGTTAAAACTTTACTGAAGCTTAATACAATTTATTGCAGATGGAATTCCATTTCGAATCTTTTTATAATATAACAATGGGGCACATTTACTTACCCGGTCCATTCGCGATCTGACGTGGATTCGCTTCTCCCAGGATTCACTAAGGTCGTGCGCCCGATATCCAGCAGGTGTCACTGCTGCGCCGAGGTCCGCCGGAGTTCACCTTCTTCTTTCCGGTGCATGTAAGTGGGTGTCAAGCAACACAAATTCTTTTTGTTGCATGCAAACCGGCGCCGTTGCGACACAATCCGATGGCGTGCGCCAAAAAACCCGGGGCAATTCAGGGACAAACGGCGAAACCGGTAATATTCGGGAAACCCGACTCGGCCCCTTAGTAAATGAGCCCCAATGAGTTCATGTTCTGTGGCCGAGACCATAAGACTTTGGTCTTTTCTCAGGACAACCAACTTTGCAGAGAGATTATGGGGCTCCATTACTAGTGTATGGTGCGAAGGTGTGAAAACTTTGCAAATCAGGGCACTGGGAAGGAGGAAGGGGGTGAAGATATTTGCATCTATAGCAGTATTTACACAACTTATATACTTATATACGGTTTTGCCCTTACCTAGCCCTGCTCATACAGCTGGAAACAGTATATACTTTCCTTTTTTGTTGTGGTTTTTCAACAATTAAAATTACGGTATAATATAAAGTTGATTCCTAATTTAAGCGAATAACCTACAGTGATGTATATTTGGATGCAGCTGTAGACTGTTTCTATCCTACAATGTTATAGGAATGTATGGATGAAAGCTAAAGCTTCCTGTGAGTTCACATCTGGACTGAATATACCTAATGACCAGTCACAATGAACGACTTCCTTGTCGGCAATGTGCAGCAGTATATGTGAATGGCGGGTGATCTGAATTGGTCTTTTCAGGAGACATCCTGGACAGCTTCCTTGTGGTCAGCTATTACCTCAGGTGGCTGCCCACTCACAGCTATGACAGCTATTGTCAGCTACATTTGTCTATGACAGGGGTGTAATTAGTATATACACACAATGAACACTATAATGCGTCTACCATTATAAACCAAGGACATTTACTCATAGATCCAGACATCGTAACTGTGGTAATCTTCTTATATTTGTTACCCATGGGTTCCTTCCATCTAAAATCAACTTTTAAAATTACTCTAATGGGCCTGAAGGGCTCCTTGGTTACCAGAACCCCTCAGGGTTATCAAAGCCCCTCAATGCTGCAGCTTCACTGGCTGTTACAATGAGCAGCACATGTCTCACCCTACCCCCTTCTCTCTCCCTAAGCAGCAGCAGGAAGTGCAGGGAGACATGCTCTGCTTATTGTAACAGCCTGTGAAGCTACAGCACTAAGAGGCTCTGGAGACACCCACCAGAGCCCTACAGGCTCATTAACATAATAAAAAATTTAATTTTAAAAGGAATGAGGCCATAGATAACAAATATAAAAATTTTGATGGTAGATTTACTTAAAGAGGACCTGTCACTAGATTTTGTCACTAACAATGCCTGCTGATAAAGGATAACAAGTCCTCCCTCATCTAAAATTAGCTGTCATTGGGGCCCTGTACCATAATTAAAACCATATTTCTATTATGCAAATTAGCTTTTCTGACTCATCTCTGGCAGCCTGAGAGAGAGGAGAAGAGTCAGAGATACCAGTGAACCACGCCCCATT
Organism: Engystomops pustulosus; assembly: GCA_019512145.1. Classification (NCBI taxonomy): domain Eukaryota; kingdom Metazoa; phylum Chordata; class Amphibia; order Anura; family Leptodactylidae; genus Engystomops; species Engystomops pustulosus. The sequence continues at coordinate 14,658,474 of CM033643.1, read as the reverse complement.
ATTGTGACTGACAGCTCTGTGTCTCTTCACATCACTGCTCTGCCTCCTTACTTAGGGCCGTCTGCTAATATTCAACTACAGACATATAAAGCTCTATGTACAGATGGGAAATATTGGGGCACATTTACTTACCCGGCCCATTCGCGATCCAGCGGCGCGTTCTCTGCGGTAGATTCGGGTCCGGCCGGGATTCACTAAGGTAGTTCCTCCGACGTCCACCAGGTGGCGCTGCTGCGCTGAAGAGTATCGGAACGCATTGGAGTACACCGCGCCGGGCTGAGCGAAGGTAAGCGCGTGGCGAGCGACACTTTTTTTAAAAAATGCGGCGGTTTTCCCAAATCCGTCGGGTTTTCGTTCGGCCACGTCCCCCGATTTCCGTCGCGTGCATGCCAGTGCCGATGCGCCACAATCCGATCGCGTGCGCCAAAAACCCAGGGCAATACAGGGAAAATCGGCGCAAATCGGAAATATTCGGGTAACACGTCAGGAAAACGCGAATCGGGCCCTTAGTAAATGACCCCCATTGTGTTCATCTTTTTACACGGTGCCTTGATGTCACTATGGTCACATGATATGAACTGACCAGTAAGGAGGAATAAGGCATGGGGAGGAGTAGATGGGAGGGGCCAGCCGAGCAGGACACGCCCCCTCTGATTCCAGGTAATAAAAGATAAAATGTGATTTCTGTGGATGTAAGCAAAACAATTTTTAGCTAAAAGAAGGGGGGGGGGGCAGTCAGTGAATAGAGCTCTATACGAACTTGTCACCGGATGTGCAAATGTGGTGACAAGTTCCCTTTAAACTGAGGAAAAGTGTGGTCCGATTAGACATTGGATCTTGCCACAAGTAGGTAAAAAAGTACTTTTTCCATTGCCCTATAGTAAGGCACTTGGAGGCTACTTTTGGGTGGAGTAACTGTTGGTGAAAGATCATTGACTGCTAGAAATGCTTCTACAGGTACCAAGACATTTTGCCAGTTTATAGTTTTTAAAGGGGTTGTTTGGGTTTTGCAAAATCTAAATAACTATCCTCGGGGGCTGTAAAAACACAAAAGTTTTGCTTATCGCTCCTGCTATTTGTTTACAGATACAGGCACGCTCACCCGTCCAGTGCCGCATGCGCAGCATTGAATCCTGTCAAATGCTGCAGGTTCATGGAAGCCTTTCCCTCGACATATCCAAATGCCGGTTCTGACTAAAGTTCTCCAGAACCTATAAATATACAAGTTCTATGTGGTCAGATGTTCCTGCTCACCTCCAGCAATGCAAAAAGATCAGACGGGAATATGAAATATTCTTCAGGTTCCATCCTCCGTATGGAATATGGAAGAGAACCAGAATTGTGCTGACTTATTCATCCTCGAAAGATAATATCATAAATTTTCCGTAGAGAACAGGGAGACGTCCAGTCAATGTTTTATACAGCTGGAATAGAAAATGCCAGAAAATCAAGAAGGGGACAGTGATACGTAATAGACATTATTCTCCTTTGTAGCAGCAGATTGAAGTAAAACAAAACTCGCTGTTCCCTTGAACGAGTACAGCACATTCTCTGGTGGGAGAAAGTCTCTAGCGCCGGAAAGCAAACAGCTTCTACGTCTGCTCATTATCTACTCCCAGAAATATGGGGCAAGGATGAATGCTAATGACATATATCTCTTACATCAACTCCTGCCCCAAGGGGTTCCCAATATCTCACGTAGCCTCCCATGGGAGATATTGGAGGAGATAAGGATGAGGCCGCTGGATTACATCCTTTTGTATCAAGGGAAGGGGTGTCTGTCGAGCAATTATGTAAGAACATGTTAGCGGTCACAAGAGACAGCTACTGGTCCATTCCTGAGCCATTAACATGAATAGCTAGCCTCTTCTGGGGCCATCAACGTCATATAAAGGGACATATTTTAAGGGATAAAGTTTTGTATTCTTACACAAAAAAACATTTCAGATGTATTTACCAAGATTTGAATCCTGGGTCCCTTTACTATAAAGTATGCAGGGTCGGCTCCAGGTATCAGAAGGCCCCTGGGCGACAGAGCCTCGGTGGGCCCCTTTGCAGTGAATTCAGAAACTAAAACAGTCTCCTGTTCCTTAAAATGTTCTCTAGATTATCATCCCAAACACCCCCTTCGTGGTTATCTCATATACAACCCATTTGTGGTTATCTTATATACAGCCCCCTCGTGGTTATCTTATATACAGCCCCCTCGTGGTTATCTTATATACAGCCCCCTCGTGGTTATCTTATATACAGCCCCCTCGTAGTTATCTTATATACAGCCCCCTCGTGGTTATCTTATATACAGCCCCCTCGTAGTTATCTTATATACAGCCCACTCTGTGTTATCTTATATACAGCCCCCTCGTGGTTATCTTATATACAGCCCCCTCGTAGTTATCTTATATACAGCCCCCTCGTGGTTATCTTATATACAGCCCCCTCGTGGTTATCTAATATACAGCCCACTCTGTGTTATCTTATATACAGCCCCCTCGTGGGTATTTTCTATAAAGATCCCCTCACCCCCATGTACAGCCATATGTGGGCCCCCAAGCAGCTCTGGGCCCTGACACTTGCCCGGGTATGCCCAGTGCTGATGGCCCTGATGCTACAATCAATCCAGAATTAGTTTTATTAAGCTTGACTACTAATTTCTTACTTTGTGAAATATGGGAGGAGCTTTGTACCAATACACAACAACTTCTTATAGATGTATCTGATCAGATTTGAACCCAGGGCTCCAATACCATATAACGATATACAGGCGGTCCCTTTCTTAAGAACACCGGACTTACAGACAACCCCTAGTTACAAACGGACCTCTAGATGTTGGTAATTTACTCTACTTTATCCCCAGGCTACAATGATCAGCTATAAAAGTAATCAATTGTGTCTGCAATCAAGCTTTATTGTTAATCCTGGTTCTTATGACAACCAAACATTTATAATATAACATATACGTATAATATACAGTTGCGACTTACATACAAATTGAACTTAAGAACAAACCTACAGAACCTATCCTGTACGTAACCCGGGGACTGCCTGTACTAGACTAACCATCATCCTAGGTTGTTAATTTATCCCTAGCTTTGTAAGATATGTGAGGAGCTTTGTATCTTCACAAAACCCCTCTTAGACCAGATATGGCCAGATTCGAACCCAGGTTCCTAATTTCATCTTTACATTTGTAAGTTTTGGAGTTTGGAAGGAACTTGTATCATTACAGAAAATCCAAAAAAGTGGTTTTTGGTTTTAGTTTGGACACATTTGGGCAGATTTACTTACCCGGTTCAGTCGCAATCCAGCGGGCGCGTTCTCCAACGCTGATTCGGGTTCTGACGGGATTCACTAAGGTCGTGCACCCGATGTGCACCAGGTGTCGCTGCTGTGTTGAAGTCCGCTGGAATTCACCTTCTCCGTCTCGGTGTATTTGAGTGCTATTTTTGCCACACAGTTTTTTAAAAATATTCTGCATTTTTTCCGAATCCGTTGGTTTTTCCGACGGCCACGTCCCCCGATTTATGTTGCGTGAAAGCCGGCGCCGATGCGCCACAATTGCCGCAATTCAAATCGGAAAAATTCGGGAAAACGCAATTTGGACCCTTAGTAAATGTGCCCCTTTCTCTGTAAAAGGTTCGTCATCACTGACCTAGAGTAATAATTCATAACAACATTTGGAATCTTTATGAGAAGCTCTGTATCTTCACATTAAACCTTTTTAGATATTTCTGTCCAGATTTGAAACCAGGACCCTATACTATAGTACAGTGATGGCTAACCTATGGCACTGGTGCCAGACGTGGCACTCAGAGCCCTTTCTGTGGGCACTCAGGCCATCACCAAAGTTGACTCCAGGTATCTTCCTGCAGTCCCAGACAGCCCAGGACTTGCTGTGCACAGAGCTATTTTAAAGTGACAGTTCTACCTGGGAGTATTTTCTGCTATATTGGTGTTCTCAGGGGCTGGTATCAATGAAAACTGTGACAGAGCAGGGAGTATAAATAACAAATAAAATTTTTGTGTTGGCACTTGCGATAAATAAGCGGGTCTTTGTTGTAGTTTGGGCACTCAGTCTCTAAAAGGTTTGCTATAGTATATTAGTATATATATGTATATTATAGTATATTAGATATTCATCACCTTAGGCTAATAATTTATTACTATTTATTTGTATCTTTACACAAACTGGTCAGACTTGAACCCAGTGATGGCCTCAGAGCAATTTTCTTTGATTTTTAGCATTGTAGGCCCTTGTTGGTGGCATCTTTGGTATTGAGGCCAAGTGACATGATGCCCAGTGATCAATTTCTAAGCCTTTTTGGTGTTCAGTGATTAGTGCTCCCCCGGAATCCATTGGTGTGGACCCCCCATCCATCGTGTCTGGCGAGGAGACTTGTGTTCAGGTGTTTGATTTCCCAGTCCCACTCACTTTTTTGTCTACACTTTCACAGCCCCCCACCACAGACAGGAATGGAATTTATAGTGGTCCTTGTGGATTACAATTAGGGTTAATAGCAGAGCAATTGTAGTTATATTCCAGGCGTACATGAGAAGTCACACGTGAGGAGCAAGGACATATATGAACTCTCTACCATGTATTTGATTTTCTTCCAACTCTCCAATCAGTAAAAGCTACATGGAACAATATTTAATCCCTTATGTTGTAAATATTTTCATAATTTTATAATTTTATGTTGTAATTTTTTTCGTCAATGTTCCAATTTTTTTTTACATAGTAAATGATAAACTAATCTAAAATATACTGGAAATCTATTTGCTATTTTTTTTAGCAAAATTGGGGATACTAGGTATGTTGGGTTATGTACCATATATATATATATACATATACATTTTGTATTCTGGGTGGGGAATCACTTTAAATTTGTAAAAAGAAAGATCTAGTACAGAAAAAAAATGTATCCGTGTAAATATGTTTTTTTTTCTCATTGGATCATCAACACATTTCACACCAAGACCCCTTTAAAAAAAAACATGATCAACTTCTAAAAAGTTGCATAACCAAAGTTGTAACTAAGTTTTCTTCACTGTTAGTAAATATGACATTTAGTAACACTGTATCTAGATTCCCTGGCCTGGGAAGTGTAGATTGTGGATGCTGCCCCTTCCACCCCACCACCTGAGGCACATGCCCTGCCAACCCATCGATACTCCAGGTTTGTTCTTAAGTCGAATTTGTATGTAAGTCGGAACTGTATAAATTATAATTGTAACCCCAGCCAAAAATGTTTTGGTCTCTGTGACAATTGGATTTTTAAAACTTTTAGATTATTAATTGGATTAACAATAAAGCTTCATTGCAGACACCTGTGATAACTGTTATAACTGATTATTGTAGCCTAGGACTAAGGTACAGTAAATTACCAACATCCAGAGGTACGTTTGAACTAGGGGTCATCTGTAAATCGGGTGTTCTTAAGTAGGGGACCTCCTGTATATGTTTTTCAAATATTACAAGATATCCTGAGACTTTCATCTGCAGTTGTCATGGATCATAAGTACAAGTTGTGTTCATCCTAAAAATCATCTCAGAAGACGTTCCGAGCCTTCATATGTGGGTCAGCATGTCCCAGTGATTTAAGGGGTTAATTGGAGAGCTGAGTGGTGTCTTGTCTGCTCACAATGAGCCTCTATCTCTTCTGGAGGTATTGTCTGACAAACAGTTCTCTCTGTGATGTTCTTGTACAGCTTGTAAACCGTAGGGAGTCTTGTGGAGGATCACAGACCTGGTCAGATCTTTTATAAGGTGTCAGTCTGTGGTCACCACTGGTGACTTGGAAATAGCTGCTGGCAGGTTGCTTCCTGTAATATATCAAGCTCAGACTCAGATCACACAGTCATAGAGGAGGCATTGCCTGCCTCATTGCAGTACACAGAGCTCACTACAACACTCAGCTCATTGCTCTGCTCCAGGACACACAGGCTTCTTCTTCTCCTCTACCACCATGGTCCTCCTATACCAATACCCATACACGTGACTATACCCACAGGACTGGAGGGCATCTGGACCTACTGGACGGAATTTGTACTGAAAGTTTGCAAAATTTAAGTCTAACTTCTGTGTCCTTTTCCTCCTATGGAAGATGGGGAATTCGTATGCTGGGCAACTGAAGACCACGCGTTTTGAGGAAGTCCTACACAATTCCATCGAAGCTTCTCTGAGGTCCAATAACTTGGTTCCGAGACCGATATTTTCCCAACTCTACTTAGAAGCTGAACAGCAATTATCATCCATAGAAGGTAAGAAATTGATCCATATTCCTTGTACCATGAAGTCTTGGAATCCACGGTATGAATCTGGATCACTTCTGTCTGTATGGAGTCTGTATGATTTCCCTGAGTTTGTATAGGACTCTTATAGGTCCTTCATGGAGATACTGACTGACTGCCTATAAAATTGACCTCGGTTTAGGAGTCTGAGATGTGTTGTAAGGTCTGGATTTAAATTCTGCTGAATATGTTGGTGCTGTGCAAAAGGAGGGAATATTATACATTAAATAAGAGAGAATTAAGAGATTTAAAAATCATGGAGGGAAATAAGAACCAATAAAAGAAGGTTCTGTACTAGATTGTAATGTACATGGAGGTAGATTGGTCTTATTGTACACTCATCGATCTGTACTTACAATTGTAATAGGAATATCTGGATAATCTTATGGTAATGGATATTTTTGGCAAATGGTATGTGGTGACCCAAGAAATTCAGGAGCTTACCAAGTCTATCTATCTTCCTATCTAATTATCTATCTACTATATATTTATTTATTTATCTATCATTAAAATGTGGTAATTTATCTATCTATCTACCGATTCATATACAGACAGTTATTATTTTTTATTGAGCTTTATCTATATATTTAGATATCTTCTCATATCTATAACATACACATTTATTGATGTATTATTTCTTTATAGATGATTCATCTAATTATCTTTCTAACAAAAAATAAAAGGTACAACTCCACATTCACATAGATGAATATGTTAAAACACTAACAATCATACAAAATATTTATGAGTGTAACTCAGTGATACCAGGGATCAATCTATCTATCTATCTATCTATCTATCTATCTATCTATCTATCTATCTATCTATCTATCCCATATCTATCTATCTATCTATCTATCTATCTATCTATCTAATCTATCTCCTATCTGTCTATATATCTATCTATCTATCTCATATCTATCTATCTATCTACTATCTATCACATATCTATCTATCTATCTCCTATCGATCTATCTCCTATCTATCTATCTATCTATCTATCTCATATCTATCTATCTCATATCTATCTATCTATCTACTATCTATCACATATCTATCTATCTCATATCTATCTATCTCATATCTATCTATCTCCTATCTATCTATCTATCTATCTCCTATCTATCTCCTATCTATCTATCTATCTATCTATCTATCTATCTATCTATCTATCTATCTATCTCATATCTATCTCATATCTATCTATCTCCTATCTATCTATCTATCTATCTCCTATCTATCTCCTATCTATCTATCTATCTATCTATCTATCTATCTATCTATCTATCTTGAATCTACCTTATATCCATTTTTCTATATTCTTAAAGCATTGATGACTCCTATTGTTAAATTAATTGATATTTTCAAATATATAAAACATTTTAGCATAGATATACCTAGAAATATAATATAAATGAACATATTTTTTGCATCTGCATAGCTTTTTTTTGAAAAAAATATGTTTTATTCATCATGTATTCATAACAAAGTCAAAAGGAAGGGAAGTCAACCACTAAACTGACCTAGAGGACAGCCATAGAGCTACATACCGAGAATATAGTTCATGACTATATGGTAGAGCACAAGCATGTAACCTTGGACAGATTACACCGGTGTAGGTTCGACTACCTGTGTTTGTGGGCGTGCCACCTTAATACAGTGTACGTAACAATTATGCGGAAAACAAGAAAATCTCTGTCCCAAAAAAGTGTAGGAGGAGAGCACCATTGCGTAAATAATATCATTCCAGCGGATAACTATGCTTTTCAGTTGTCATAGGAAGGACGAACCAAATGGACTCCCAGGAATGAATCAACAGAAGTTTAATTGAAAAATGAGTACAACATAACCTTTTCCAAACACTAATTTAGATTTGAGGCGCTCACTGCTCTATAACATGCTGCCTGCGAAGGACACTATGTACAATCTGCTCAGCTCTCCTCTCCTATAAATCTTACCTGCATGATCTAGGAACTAGGCATCATCGCACCCGCCTGCTCTATCAACATGCTGCCTGCATATCGGAACCTATGAACGATCTACTCAGCTCCTCCGCCTATACATCGCCGACAGATAGACCCTATTTCCAATCTGCCTCCGCTCCTCCTCCGCCTAATACCTTCTGCCGCAGTAAAAAAACTAGAGCAAGCTGCGCAGCACAGCCTCTTTAATACATATTGCCTTAATATAGGGGGCACTATGTACAATCGCTCATGCCGCCGCTCGAGAACATGCGGCCTGAGAGAGGACCCTATACAATCTACTCAGCTTTCCCTCCTGCTCTCTAACATTTCTGCCTGAGTAGCACGAGGTACAAATTCTGCGCAGTCTCCTCCTGATCTAGAACATGCTGCCTGAAGATAGGACACTGTGTACATCTGCTCAGCTCCGCTGCTCTTATCATCTGCCTGCAATGGTCCCCTATTTTCCATGTTTTCTCTGTAATTGAATATTATATATGTATGACGGCCCCGAGGGAGGGTAAAGCCACACCAAATAGATGGCACCATACAAAATAAAAATTATTATTATTATTGGGACCTATGGGTGACATTAATCATAGTGGGGCTCAAGGTTCGCCTGTTTTTTGCGCCTTGTTTTGCTCTTCTTTTGTCTACTGGATCTAGGAGGAGGATTCTGCCTATAAATGCACTTTGGAATTGTCGCATGTCCCGATTTCATTTGCGCCTAAATTGCGCCAAATTGGCGTGGCAAAGGTTAGATCTCATTTGTGAGCAATCATTAACGGAGACTTAGTACAATGTGAACAGAACGGTCAAAGGCGTCTTCTCTCCACCAAAAACACTATCTTGTATGTACCTGCAGGGACCTAAAAGTTACAGAGTTAAGCCAAAAAAAAATTCTTGCTGAATGAGTCTTTTTTTCCTTTGGAGTGAGGTTAACAAGTAATGGAGACTGATAATATTCTCAGATCTGTACAATAGAACAATACGCACTCCCAGAGATGTCCCAAACAATGAATAAGTCCGTTAACTGCCACTCAGATTACTGAAGAAATTTTACATATAAAACTGGCGGGCGAGTTTTTTTCCATGTTGCCTATAGGTTATTCTTCATTTGGACCTAAATGTGGGTTTGTAGAACTTGAAAATGATAGGGGTGTGTGGAAAGGCACCCTGCGCAGGACTGGCAGGTGCATTTTCTTCTGCGCCGATTGTGGGCCTGGGGCCGGGTTTTTTGGGGCGCACTTTGGTTGACTGGGTAGATGTCTCCGGGGCAAACATCTTGAGAGGAGGCACAGGGCAGAGAAGTTGGCCAGGGGGGATCGCAAACGCGAGCTAAGGGCCCCCGACCTTTTGGCGTGCAGAGATGGTGGAGGCGGGGCGTAAAAAGCTACAGTCGCTCACGACAGTCCTAACTGGTGGACGTGGATGAAGGGCTCCCTAGGGGAACGGACAGCCGAGGCGAACGGGAATCCTACCGGAAAAACAGGCGCAGCATGCTGGTTGAAAGTGTGTTAAGAGTGCGTGCATCAGAGGTAGGGAGACTGAGACATGAAAGAGAGGGGAGGAAGTAAGGACGGCGCAGAAGTGGGGCTGGTGAAGGGTGATGGCCGGCGCCGGTGTGGCTGATGCTCACTATGGTGGGGTGCGTTGCAATATGATGTTCGGAGGAAGATAAAAGTCAGTGAGGGAGAGGGGACGAAGCAGAAGTGATGGCGGGGTCTCGGGGTGGGGGCGAGATAGGTGAGGCCTATGAGGTACGAAGAGACACAAGGTGACTCTGGGTTGAAGGGGTGGGAGGGGGGAGAGGGGTCATGGGGTCGGTACTGTGCATTGCAACGGAAGGGTTTGAAGAAAAAGGAAAGCGGGGGGGGGTAAAGGGGGAGAAGGCAGAAGGAGGGGAGAGAGGAGGGGCGGGCCTCCGGAACGGCTAAGAATTTTACTGGGGCATCCGGAAGGGAAGTTACGGATGACTTGCCAGCTTGTATAACGCGGCAGGTCACCCCCTGGAAGGGGGGGAAGGAAGAAAAAAAAGGGGCAGACAGGAACTCGGGACCTAACAGCGGGACCCTAGTCTGAAGGGCCGGAAGAGCGGCGCGGCTTACGTGTTGTTACGGTTGTTCATCCGGTTTCATAGGTTAAATTGCCATTTACAGTTACCATTACTGTTACCATTGTGCAGAATTTTGGGGGAGATTTATCACAAGTGTCTGCGAGCAGAAGAGTTCTAGTTTCTCATGGCAACCAATCAGAGCTCAGCTTTCATTTTCACACGGTTGTTTTTAAAATCAAAGTTGAGCGATGATTGGCTGCCATCACTAGAACAGTTTTGCTTTAACACTTGTGATAAATTTAACCCCAACTTAGTGTCAGTTCATTCAAGGGGTTTTACAAGAGAAATCTATGAATGTCTCATCCAAAGAAGAGAGGTCTAGGTTGTCAGTGTTTCACATTATGGATGGAGCCAGAAGCATCTGTAGTCTTATCCGACACAGTGAAGTGCATGCTACCCAGGACATTACCGATGGGCTGTCTAATGTAGCTGACTGGTGCCTATTCCATGGATAGGTCATTCATAGATTATGGCCAAAAAATCCCATTAACCCCTTTAACAACAAGCACTGTAATAGTAAAGCAGAGTTTTTTTTTAATCAAACCTCATTAATACATCAATTATGCTATTCGTGATACGCAAGATACTATTTCTCACCTTTGTAAGTCTATGGGGGACATTTATTCAAAGTTTCTGAGAACAAAACTGAGAACAACCAACCTGAGCTTACCTTTCATTTTCTAAACTGCTGTGGGAAAATGAAAGCTAAGCTCGGATTGGTTGCCATGAGCTCTCAAACAATTCTAAACAATCTTCCTCCATAGGGGAGACTAATCACACGTCGGTGCTCGTGTGCTGCTGTATGATAGAAACCTCCCGTCCCCTCTGGTGCCACCAGATACATTGAGAGGCTTAGGCCTCCTGATGTATCCGGTGTGTGGCTGCGCCAGTGGACAATACTCCGCCAGTTGTTTGCTGTTGTAGTTTTGCACACAAACCATGCAAACGTCCCCACAGTCTAGGTTGTGTGCAGTCCTGGGGCCGAGACGGCCCATGCCGGCCCTCTCTACCGGCGGCCATGCCACCTTCACGCCCTCCACTTGTCATGGAAATGGCATAAATTAGAAAATAATCACAATTACTGATGCTTTGCGAGTAATTGCGATTATTTCAGGACTTTTTCTGGCCGTTTTCTGGCGTAGAAACCCTTTTGATAAATGTCCACCAATATGTTTATTCTTATTTCTACATTTTCAATTTTTTTTGAGCTTGTCCTACTTTTTTCACATTTGCGGATCAAGGACATCCATAAAAGTCAATGGGCCAACCAATTGATGACATTTATGTGCAGTCCGTTTTTTTCCTAAGATAAAGCTTGGTAACTGGGTGTTTTACCTTCTTAGTAACACATTTTCTTAGTCAATGGGGCACATTTACTTACCCATCCTGTCATGATCCCGCAGTGCGTTGTCTGACGAGGATTCGGGTCTGCCGCGATTCACTAAAATTGTGCACCAGTGTTCCTGCATCCGTCGCTTCTGCGCCAAGGTCCGCCGGAGTTCACTTGCTTCTTCCTGGTGCGTGTGAGTGCTTGATCTTGCAACACAAATCCTTTTTTAAATTCCGCAGTTTGTTCTAATCCGTCGGGTTGTCCCACGGCCCGGAAAAGCCGATGCACCAAAATCCGATCGCGTGCGCCAAAATCCCGGGGCAATTCGGCGCAAAACAGAAGTCGTCAGGAAACCCGACGAAAATGCGTCCGACGAACCCTTATTAAATGAGCCCCATTGTCTTGGCAATCTCATCCTTCTTTCTTTAGGAGGGACATTAGCATTTCCTTTAATGAGCCAAGGCTTCCAGGGAGCTGATATGATCACAGAGCTGCTCCCTTTTATGTAGTAAATCCCACTAATCATTTCCATGACATTAGCTGTAAAGCTCCAGTCCTCCCAGCAGAGAAAAGTGAAAGCAAGTATCTACTCCGCAGTGAAAGTTTTCCGCCAGTCATCATGGTGGGGGGGCCTTTTGTTGCACCAAGATAGAATCACCTCAGGCCTTTAAGATATAAGACACTTAAAATGTTGCCCCAAAAGCATTTCCCTAGAAGAAGCATCTGTGTCATGTCTGCCTAATTTTATCCCACTTGGTCTGTAGATCCTTTCCAATGGTCTCCTCGTACTAATTTCCTCATTAGCCTTGTATGAACAGAAGCCAATACGAATGAGCCAAGCTGCAGCCAAACGCATTTATTGCCTAGACCTGAACAGTCTTTTAACTATAAGTTATCATTGCTCATGATTATATAATGCTCCTCTTCCATCTTCTGTAGGGGGTGTGGACAACGATGATGACGATGAAGACGATGATGTATCTGGGTCAAGTAGTCCTGCTCATTCATATCAGAACAAACCTCCGCCTGAAGGCTGCTGCACGACTGATGGTGATGACCCGGGGGTTCTTGTTGCATAATGTCTCATTTAAACTAAATCTCAAATTTGTTATCAGAAGCCGTTCACAAATGGAAAGTTTAGCGCTATTTGTGACCCAATCTTGTCTTCTAATCGAGTCCTCCTTGATAGGAAGCAGAACCATTCAGATAGCATTTCAGTAACCCTCAGGTGGCCATTCACATTAGGTGAACATGATAATTTTGGTGGGACTAGCCAATCATCTAATGTGTATGGAGATGTCACCAATAACATTGTAAGAAGGATCAGGCTCTTGGATTTCAACATGCCTGGTCTTTTGTTCATGTAGGAAACAACCCATCACTAGAGGTGTCTTATTCCCTTCTTCCTATACAAAAATCCTCTACATCAGGAGCTATAGCTATTGGCCAACATCTACCTGGAAAATATCTCTACAACTGAGCTGTAGGGACGTCTTTTTTTATTCTTATAAATGGAAAGATATTGTGGAAATATTAATTCCTAGGATTAACGTGGTCTCATGGTATGATCCAGAAGGTACGATAGGGTCCATAGATTTCCATTAACAGAGGAGTTGATTGGTGCTCTATAAGACCTCAGTACTTGAAGTCACTTAAAGATCTGACATCGCTTTTGTAGACAATTATATTCTTGGAATATAATTCTCATTCTAATTCAGGACAATGAAAGGGATGTAGCCATTGAATGTTCTTCATGTCACATTCTTAAATGGATGGGATCTGTTTGAATGGCTATTCCTCGTTCTACATGTCAAAAGTCTGGACACACTTCTTTTGAGAAACAAAAGGAAAAATTACATATATGAATACTCCAGGAAGTAATGAGTGAGCAGCGCCTATCTTTTAGGCAAAGTCCAGAACATGGCCGCCATCTTGAAAGCTGCCATTTTGGATCAAGGGGCAAATTTTTTCAATGCGTAGGTGGTCAATTAGTAAGATAGGCACCCCTCACTCATTACTTGCTAGGGAATTCATATGTTATTTTCCCTTTTGTTTCAGAAACAAGTTAGTGTCATGGGACTTTAGACTCACTCTGTATGTCCCCTAAAAAGATGAAACTTGTTTTGGACATTGGCAGAACTAGGCTATACAGAAATTATAAATATAATAATTATATATTTCTGTGTTTTTTCAGGTTTTTGCCAGGCCGGTAAAGACTTGAGATTGTCATCTATTGCCTCTGAGCAGTTTGAAGTGCCTCCTGGATTTTTACTGGTTGGAGCAAAGTCGCCAAGTTTACCGGATCACATTCTGGTGTGTGCCGTGGACAAGAGATTTCTACCAGATGACAATGGCCACAATGCACTTCTAGGTAAGTAGACGCATGGAGTTTTACTGGACAACATTGTCTCCATGATGGTCATTAAATTCTTTTAGAGAAGACCATGTGAGCTTGATATCATCCAGGGTTAAATTTATAGGAAATCAGTGTCTGCAGACTGGGGTTCTTTATTTTTACCCTTTATCTACCCCAGGAAATAAACCAAAATATGTTGTTTTCTGCTGTATCTATTGGGTCCTGTATTAGGTCAGAGACCGGGCTACCGGAGAATCCACTGGTGCTCTGGTGGGCCCATTGAAAACTTTAGGCAATGCATATTTCAGGTAACAAAAGGTCCTGTTATGGCCTTGGAATTGGCTTTTTGTACAAGTACTATAAGGTTACCCCCAGCCACCACTGAGAGTGTTAATAACTAGGAATGAGTGGACCTAAACTGGATATGCCAAACATTGAGGGTTTGAGCCCCCAGACTGATCTTGCAATCGGTATGGGATTGGGAGTGACAATCGTAAGGAAAATGGCAGTGTGCATGCCGGTGACTTTGCTAAAGGGTAAAACATGCGATGAGTGCCATTACAGACCACAGGTGTTACCGGTGGGGGTGAGTAGGGGGTGGGGGTGGGTAACCGGACTCAACTTTCAGGATCAGGTTCAGCCGAACTCGACAAACCTGAGCCTGAAAGGGTCCACTCATCCCTACTCACATATCCCCGGGTGTGGGCTTTTGACGGAGCAGACATGCTTCATGACTTCTGATGAGTTTTGTACGGTCAGTGAAGAGACAGATGCTGCTGTGAGAGTGCAGATATAAGGCCGGGGCACCGTGACCAGGTTCTGCACAGCTACGAGTACTACACAAATAGCAGATAATAAGAGCAGACCGGGAGAAAAATGACTAGAAAATATAGTTTCTTGTGTTGCTTCTATTCCTGTGTCCTTGAATTATTTTGATTATTTGTCAAGCCATTTATATTAGTTTTTTCTCTTAAAATATACAGGCCTGGTGCTTGCCTTGTAGATTGTACGGCTGCTGTGCCGAGGCAATGATGCACGCTCTGGGAGAAGAGTGGGTGGATTTATTCATCGTGTATGCTAGACTTAAAACCTTCCTGACCTTTCGTCCAATACTGTAAAAAGTGGTTGTTTAGTATGTGTATGTTAGCAATAACACTATTTTTGGGAATTTTATGACTTGTAATCTTCACTTATTAGCAGTCTATATGCCAAATTTGCAGTTGTCTCAGAGCAGGTGGGTGTAGACCTAGCTGCAGTGACTCGTTGCACCCCTCCTCTGCTCTGTATAATCCGAACTTCAGTGATCTTCTGAAGAGTTGACCGGACCAACATTTTCACATTTGGGTTGCATAACCCAATCATATTGCCAGATTGGCCGCCAAACCTGTGGCACAGGATCAGCTTTTTCTATTTCATAATATTTTTTTTAGTCCAGTAACAATGAGACCTGGTGATGGATCATCAACTATTTATGATTATTACAGGAAAAGTATAGTTTTATAGTTGTATATAATTCTTTGGGTTGGTGCGATCATGGGGATACCAAATTTGTATAGGTTTTATAATGTTTTCATACATTTACAAAAATTAAAATAAAAAGAGTTAACTTTTTCATACTACGGTGTACGGAGTTGTGGGCGATATCATTTTTTGCGATCTTTTGATGACGTTTTCAATGCTTTGATTTTTAAATATTTTTTTAAAATGGCAAAAAAGTAGTATTTTTGACTTTGGGCGCTATTTTCCATTATGGGGTTAACTGTTATTATGCTTAGATAGATCGGACATTTTGGAATGCGGCAATGCCTAACATGTTGGTGATTTGCATTTTTAAGTTTTTTTAACATACATTTTTTTATATGTTAACTTAATTTAAAAATTAATTTTTCAGACCCCCTAGGGCAGTGATGGCTAACCTATGGCACTGGTGCCAGAGGTGGCACTCAGAGCCCTTTCTGTGGGCACTCAGGCCATCACCAGAGAGGTCTCCAGGTATCTTCCTGCAGTCCCAGACAGCCCAGGACTTGCTGTGCACAGAGCTATTTTAAAGTGACAGTGCTACCTGGGACTATTTTCTGCTTTATTGGAGTCCTCAGGTGCTGGTATCAATGAAAACTGTGACAGAGAAGGGAGTATAAATCACAAATTAAATTTCTGTGTTGGTCCTTTGTGATAAATTAGTGGGTCTTTGTTGTAGTTTGGGCACTCGGCCTCTAAAAGGTTCGCCATCACTGCCCTAGGGTACTTTAACTCTAGGTTGTCTGATTGATCCAATCATATACTGCCATACTTCTGAGGATTTTTCTCCTCATTCATTACAATGTGCAAATCACACTTTGTAATAAAAGGGTTAAATTCAGGCAGCCTCAGGTCTTCATAAGACCCGATGGTATCATGGCAATCAATCGCCAGGATTTTAATGGCTTTGCTGTTTGCCGGAGGCATTTACAGGGTTAACACCCACGATCAGTGCCAGCACTGGCCATGGGTATTACCGGTGGGTGTTTGCTATATGCAGCAAAAGCCTGCCATGAATGGAGAGGGCTCAGCAAGATGATTTGCATATTCATTAAAAAAAACTTCAAAAACAGAACTTTATATAGGTTCTATAGGGGACTTACTGTCCCCCTGTCCTTCTGATTGCCGTGTTTCCATTAGTCTGTGCCCCTGTGATCAGATATTTATCCCCCTATCCGATGCTTAAAGGAAATCTACCATCAAAATTATAAACCAGGGACATTACTCATAGATCCCGGCACCATGACTGTGGTATCTTCTTATATTTGTTATCTATGGCCTCCTTCCTTCTAATATCAATTTTTAATTATGCTAATGAGCCATGGATAACAAATATAAGAAGATTACCACAGTCCCAGTCCCTGGATCTATAAGTAAGTGTTCCTGGTTTATCATGATGGATTTTGATGGTAGATTTCCTTTAAAGGCCAAATGTAGTGTTTTTAATACAAAAAAGGAATCTGAGGAGTCTTATCATTGGTTATCTCTAGCCCTTATTTGAGGGGATCCTCTCTGATTTCCCAAGGAGGAAATCTCCATCTAAAGGGCCACTAGTGAATTTTACAGAACAGTTCGCATATGTGTTTAAATGTCCCGGAAAGCTCTTCAGAAAGGGCGTCTATAAAAAAAAAAGGCTGATAACAGAAGATAATAGCATGAAATGTGTGAAAAAAGGATATTATACTCTAATAAACAACACAAAGCACAAACTTTCTACTTTTTAGTGGAGGGTATTTCCATGACAAACAGTTGTAGGTCATTTAGCCGGGGCCGTTCCTGGATACTACAAACACATCCCATCCTCTTCCTACCTATAGATAATAAAATTCCAGAAGACCAGATCAGTCTCAGACATGAAAGCCATGCCATTAGCGTGGAGGAAGCCATTGTATTAATAGCACTTAAAACAAAGGCACAAAAGAACAATAAATGATAGTAGTTCAGGCGGCCAGCCGCCAATAGGGCAGCCTCAGACAGACCCCCCCCCCCCATTTCCTCAATAAACATGTCTAAGACATTCCAGACAGAGACAGTACAGGTAATGGTCAGCAAGGTATGAAGCCTGCAGCCCATCCCACTACAGGGCGCAACCATCTGCAGCTGTCTGGAAGTCACAGACATTACTTTAGGGTATGTTACGTTGTGGTTACAATGCAGATTTTCTATCCAAATCGTCAAAAATCCAAGATTTTAATATCATTTAAATTCATTCTTGTGTTATGGAAAAAATTCGAAGTGGAAACTGGGAGGACGCGGTGCATTTTACCATCTCAAGCAAATAGGAAAAAAATCTGATAAAGTTTTATGTTATATAAGATTTGTTCGCTGAACTGCATTCTGTGTTTTATGGAAAAATGTTCAGAATCTCGTATTGATAGTGAGTTGTTTCCTGCTCCGGTCACAACTAGAGGTCAATTACTTAACACCATAGCCCTCTAATGTTTTTCCATTTTTCCATCTAAACTCTCATAACTTATTTGCACTTCATTTTGTTGGGTTTATTGCTTTGGTTTATTTTTAAGCTATTTGCCTTACTATTGGTTGGCTGTTTAATTATTACCGACCTCCGCACATGGTATTTAGCAGGGGCGACGGGTGCTTATTGGGACATTGCTTTGTGCCCTTCCCTTTCACTCTGTCCCTGTTTGTAGGTCTACTCTTGCACCCGTTTTTATATACAGGTGGTCCCCTACTTAAGAACACCTGACTTACAGACGACCCTTAGTTACAAACGACCCTCTGGATGTTGGTAATTTACTGTACTTTAGCCTTAGGCTACAATAATCAGCTATAACAGTTATCACAGGCGTCTGTAATGAAGCTTTATTGTTAATCCTGGTTCTTACGACAATCCAACATTTTTAAAATCCAATCGTCACAGAGACCAGAAACATTTTTGACTGGGGTTACAATTATAAAGTATACAGTTCCGATTTACATACAAATTCAACTTAAGAAAAAACCTGCAGAACTTATCTTGTAGGTAACTCGGGGACTGCCTGTATTCCTGTTGTGTTGGCCTTGTGGCATTTTGAATGATTAATAAAGCTGTGACTTTTTGTATATTATACTGGGGCCATTTATTGCATCTTTCTTATCTTGGATATGTATGGTTATTATTGATGGCCGATATTTGTGAATGGTTGTGCCTGCTTCTTCTTTCACTTTGGTTCAGGCGCAGGCTATGACCCAATTCCACACCACGTCAGACCTGGCATAGAAGTGCCCCGGCGGAGCATTTTTGTGGGTAGCAAAATGTTGAAAAATATTGGTGATTTGGATGTTTTTTTTTCTCGTCTCAGTGTTTACAATATGGGATTGCTCATTTTAGAGATTGGACATTTTGCGACTCGTTGATATATTTTTATGATTCTGTTTGATCATTTTCAATTGTGTCCTATAGAAGGGGGTGATATTTAAGTTCTTCATATTTATTTCCAATTTTTTTAGGCCTTCTAGGGTTATACATCATGCACTGGCACATCATGCACCATTTCCCCCCCAAAATTTCCAGATATATCACTAGCCTACTAGCTTGCAGAGGCTCTACCTGATGTATAACCGCGCTTTATTGGGTCTGGAGGGGTGCAGGCTATAGTGAGTATGCAGGTGACGGGGCAGCAACGCCCCCCCCTCGCCACACTGGCTCACTGCACCACCGGGATCACCCCCCTCTCTACGCCAAGAATGATGTGTGTACTAAGCAATTTCTATAAGGGGATCAATAAAGTTGTATTGTAAGAGGTGTAAAGGGGGAATAATTGCAAATCCTGGCATTGTACTAGAAATGACAATTATTTTCGGGTTTGTATGCCAAAAAACTGGTGTACAAGCCCTGATGAATATCCCCCTTGTCTTTATGCTGTAGTGGTGCGATTATGCTATTACAGATTGTTCTATGACACCTATGGGAGTCAAATCGTTGCCTGCTGATGAGGGTGGTGACAATCTCAGCCAAAATGGGAGAGCAAAAGATCTGCTCTGATTAGCTTTGGATGTCTGTTGTATAATACAGCAGTCACCTGCCCCGTTAGGTGTAGGGGGTCAGCCTGTGTAAAACCTGCATATACAGTAAGGCTGACTGCATGTGAACGTATATATGTTGGTCAATTCCCACTGCACACATTGCACAGGGCAGGAGTCCTTGCATCATACAGAAGTATGATGCAAGGACTCAATGTCTGCCAACACTTGAGGGGTGCAGAGGGTGCAGTCACAACCGGGCTCATGAGGCTTAGGGGACCAATAAGATGTCACTTGCCCATATGAGAAGACTAGAACTATAATCCATAGCTTATAGTTGGGGGTCTGACACAGACTTTGTACTGGGGTCCCATCAGCTTCAGGTTACGCCACTGGTAACAGCTGCCCTGATGCGTTCCCTGTATGTAGATCTCTAAAGGCTAAATTCTTCCTGACCACAGGGAACCTGCCATGAGACTTATAGGAGGTGACATTTCTGCTGGAGTGATGTGACATAGCAGAGAAGATTGAGATGACGAGATACTGCGGCAGACAATAGGGAGTCGGTCACAGACTGATAGTTTGGATAAGAGTCTGTACACAGAGATAACACAGGTGACAGGGGAGACAGTCGGCTGTAAACTGCAACTGAAAGAGGAATTACCCCAAAGGAAATCTACCATCAAAATCCATCATGATAGATATCATAGAGCCAGGCACTATGACTGTGGTAATCTTCTTATATTTGTTATCCATGGCCTCCTTCCTTCTAAAATCAACTTTTAAAATTATACCAATGAGCCAGAAGGGCTCTGGGAAGTGTTATCAGAGCCCCTTCATGCTTTAGGTTGTTACACTGTTCAGGAGAAATTCTTCGCCTTCCACTGTGTGAGATTACAGTGGACAGAAGGAAGGGGGAAGTCCTGAGGGAGCAGGGTTGAGGGGAGACGTGCTCCTGCACAGTGTAACAGTCAGTGAAGTAGGGAGGGGCTCTGGTAATGCCCCCCCATAGTCCTTCTGGCTCATTAGCTTAATTTAAAAGGAAAGAGGTCATGGATAACAAATATAAGATGATTACCACAGTCACGGTGCCTGGATCTATGAGTAATGTCCCTGGTTTATCATAATGGATTTTGATGGTAGATTTCCCTTAATAATGTTCCCTGCTTACATATCACCCTAAAATCTACAAGGGTGCCTTCCAATTCTTCTATGTTAAGCATACAGTAAGCATTACAATTGCTTAAAAAAAGTTTTGGTGAAAAATAGAGAGCAGCAAACTCCCCTGTCTTTATAGAAAACACATGCACACTTAACTGGCTGAGCATGCATGTGTATATTGGGCTAGGAGGGACTCACTTTTTTTGTATTCTTTGGATCCTTTGAGGCTTATTGTCGTAACTACCACAATACAGAGAACAAATCTGTTCTTTTTTCCTAGAATTGATGCAAAACTGCAGTATTTTGTTAGCAGGGTGTGAATAGACCCTAAACATTCATTGTTCATACATATAGTTTTGCATGTTTGGGATGCTTCAGAGCAAAGGGGAGACCTCCTGCAGTCCTGGAAGGGGCAAGGAAGTCTCACAACGCCCCTTTAAGAAAAGAAAGCCCGGATTGCAGCTATTTGGGAGAAGTGACATGGAATCGGTCCCCTCTCCCGGGGATTTATAGCTGCATTAATCTTTTCGGCTCTGGGAGTATGATTGGATTTCACAGTTTTGTGTTTCCTGCATGTTATGACCCGATGTTGGGAGATAATGTTCTGGAGAGTCTCATGTTCCTGCAGGCTTATTTTCATGGATGTTAAGCAGATGGCAGGCAAATACCTTGATTAGCGCTGTGGATTGTCCTGCCTGCCAAGTTGTCTTGACCTGAGATGTCACAGTGACCTATGCCGGCAACCTGTGTACCGCAGCATGTGATGCCACCTCCGGCATCAGCTAATGCTTCATACAGGCCCGGTACCCATAGAAACCAGACAGGGCGCACCGGCCAGGAATACTATTAAAATACCAGGACGCCAGAGTTACAGCTCACATTCACAAATGCTACTTCATTCAGGGATACATCAAATCTCTGCTTGCTGTCAGTATCCGTAAGTAGGATAACAGACCGTGCACTGTAGTAAAAGTAAGAAAGTGAGAAATATATGGCTACACCAAGGACTTGAACATTGCAGCAAACCCTCAGTTGTGAGAACTTCTGAGTCTTTATAAGGTTTTTGTGCGTCCCCTCATTGTCACTGGACATTTTTTTTTTGCCTGCCTTGTCCTTACCCTATACCTAACTCCTACCTATCTAATACTACTACAGCTCCAATTTTATAATGCCCCCATTCCTGTAGTTGCCCCCGTATAACACTGCCTTCCCTTTACCTGTCCCTTTTAAGATGACTTATTTCCTGTAACCTGCCCCCTTATAATGCCCTTTTTACTGAAGTTGCCCTTTTATAACACTCTTTCATATAGCTGCCCCCTTTATGATGAACCATTAATTGCAGGTTTCCCCTTATAATGCCCCCTTTCCTGCAGCCCCTTCCTTATAATGCCCCCTTTCCTGCAGCCCCCTACTTATAATTTCCCCTTTCCTGCAGCCCCCTCCTTACAATGCTCCCTTTCTTGCAGCCCCCTCCTTATAATGCCCCCTTTCCTGCAGCCCCATCCTTATAATGCCCCCTTTCCTGCAGCCCCCTCCTTATAATGCCCCTTTCTTGCAGCTCCCTCTTTATAATGCCCTTTTCTGCAGCCCCCTCCTTATAATGCCCCCTTTCTTGCAGCTCCCTCCTTATAATGCCCTTTTCTGCAGCCCCCTCCTTATAATGCCCCCTTTCCTGCAGCCCCCTCCTTATAATGCCCCCTTTCCTGCAGCCCCCTCCTTATAATGCCCCCTTTCCTGCAGCCCCCTCTTTATAATACCCCCATTTCTGTCCTTAAAAGGAGAGGGGGCTAAGGAAAAGGGAGGACCGCTGCTCCAGAGTTATCGTTTCCATTCACTGGCAGCAAGTTGATTGTTCGGAAAATGGTATGGGATTCCCATTTCAGTAAATGAATGCAAGAATTGTGAAAAAGTTGTGTTCTAACCAGGTTTGAGATCTCTGCTTGTCGTCATTTGGATAAAAAACCCTATTCTATCCACTAAATGGATAAAATGTATGCGTATAGGAAAATTTAAGGGGGGTATTCCAAGATTTTAACATGGGCCAGTGGGGTGGGTCTGACTACTGATGTCTCCCCTGCTGGATCAATCAGGGGATTGGGTGACTCTGACATACCATAGGCCGGCGGCACACGTGGCATTTTGAACCCATTTTTGGCCCGTTTTAAGCAGTCCGTTAAAAAACGCATGTGTTTTTAAACGGACTGCTTAAAAACGACTACAAAACGGGTCCAAAGCGCCATGTGTGCCGCCGGCCTTAGGACGTTACCTCAGCAAAGGCCATTTATATAAAAACATGGAAACCCTCATTGTCTATAGTTTGAAAATTATACATGACTGCAGATCTGACGCCTGGGATTTGCTTGTAGTCTGTAACCATGGAGATACATTGATTGCTACTGGAGCTGTTTACACAGAAGAGAAGAGGATATTTCAGGGCTTTGTGATGGTGGGGGCAGTAGATGCTGGGTGTGAAATCTGTATGTGAACTTGACCTTAACGACATCACTTTATTGGATATGAACATCGCTTTTTGAATGTTTTTGGCCATCCTTATCTTTCGTGTCTCCTCTCGCAGGATTTTCGGGCAATTGTGTTGGATGTGGAGAGAAAGGCTTCCGTTACTTCACCGAGTTTTCCAATCACATTAACCTTAAGCTGACCACACAGCCCAAGAAACAGAAACACTTGAAGTATTATCTCATCAGGAACGCACAGGGATGCCTGACCAAAGGCGCTCTAATATCCTGGAAGGGGACAGGTGAGGTGCTACATGGGCTACAGCCAGGACCAGATTTAGGCCTTTGGAGCTGGTGATTTCCCTGATAGGACCAATATAGGGAGTCACATATCTGTAATACTACCACAAAACTGTGTCATGTGATGCATTAATATACCATATATTGTACTACAAAATAGTTCTATGTACTGCTAAAATTTCCTGCCATATAGTGCCGAAATTATACCTCACAGTGGGACATAATAGTAACATACAGTTCCAACCTGTGATTGTCATATATGTCTGAGGGCAGAACTGGCCATGGGAACCAATCAGAGCTCAGCTTTTATTTCCCCACAGATGTTTATAAAATGAAAGCTGAGCTCTGATTGGTTTTCATTGGCAACTAGAACAGTTTTACCTCAGACACTTCTGATAAATCTCCCCCATAGAACTTAAATTATACCACCACATAGTATAACAGAATTGTGCCATAAAGCGCTAAAAGTTTAATGCCATGCAGTGCCTAAATAATACATAATGCCACTAAATACTTTCATACAGTGCTAACAATATACAGGCGGTCCCCTACTTAAGTACACCCGACTTACATCTATAACAGCTATCAATGGTGTCTGTAGTGAAGCTTTATTGTTACTCCTGGTTCTTATGACAACCTGACATTTTTAAAATCCAATTCTCACAGAGACCAAAAAAATTTTGGCTGGGGTTACAATTATAAAATATACAGTTCCGACTTACATACAAATTCAACTTAAGAACAAAGCTACAGAACCTTTCTTGTACGTAACCTGGGGACTGCCTGTACTGCCATTTAGTACCTCAATTATGCAACTTTGTGCCACAAAATAGTAACATGCAGAACAAAAATTTTACCGCAAAAAGTTACCAACAAATTACTGCCATAATACTGCCTCTATTATACCACAAATTGCCATATAACATCCAGTGCTAACAGGTTACTGCCTTGTAGTGCTTAAATAATACTACCACATAGTACCACCAAATTGTGCCATATAGTACTTCATTAATACTACCACATCGTACCACAAAAAGTACCACACAATGGCAACAATGTACTGCTGTTTGGTGTCTAAATACTTACATATACTGCCAAAAAATATGCCATATGGTGCCATTTAGTACCATATAGTACTTAGTGTCACAAAATAGTAACATACAGTACAAAAAATTTACCGCAAAAATTTACCAACAAGTTACTGCCATATAGTGCTTCAATTATACCACAAATTGCCATATAACATACAGTGCTGCAAGCATACTGCCGTATAGTGCCTAAACAATGCCATCAGCTAGTGCCACAAAATTGTGCCATATAGTGCTTAATTTAAACTACCACATAGTATCACAAAAAAGTACAACACAGTGGCAACAATGTACTGCTATTTGGTGTCTAAATAATACTGACCTACCGTATACTGTTAAAAAATGATGGCTCAAATTAGTTCTGTACTATTCCTTGATTATACAGCAAATTGCCACAATTAGTAACATACGATACACCACATAGTACCACAAAATTGTACCAAACAGGGCTAAATATTTACTGCCATATAGTGCCAAAATAATACTGCCACCTAGTGTCTCAAATTATTACCAAACACATAATTTTTTAAATATTTTCCTTAAAATTTATTCTATATCTGTTCTCCCGGTAGAGGTGAGAAGCCGCAATTCCTCCTCCAGCATGTGCTCCAGCACTGGACTCACTCTGCTGGACACTTCTGTCTCCACCATCAATAAGATGAGTGACCCGGCTGTACATGGGACAAATGGCACCGGTAAGAACAGAGAAAATCCATGTCCATTGCTTCTCTGCACCCCCTCAGTCAGTATGATGAGGGCAATGTATGTCATGTGGCTAGTAGTCACCCTACAGTCATTGCCAATGCTGCAGTCACTAGTCATTTCGGCTGCACAACACTGCTGCCCTCTGCTGGTTCAGTGTTTGTATGGCACTGTGCTGTACAAGACTCTTGTAGTATAATGTGATTCCAATGTCTTACAGGAGAAAATGGATTTCCTCCAGTGCAGAATGGAACATCTTATCAGAATACGAACGCCACATGTGGCGCCCAGCAGCCGGCAAAGGTGACTCCATCTGTGCAACCCAGGCCAGCCGTATTAGGTAGGTTATGTCCTCACTTTAAAACAGCATGCTTTACTGCAATACAGGAATGTTATACTCAAGAATTCACAGTACAGGAATAATTACACAGTGAGTCAGTCCGGGATTAACACACGTGATCACAGTTACAGGGATAATTAAACACAAGCACGTCGGTAAGACACTTACACCGTACAAGGGATATAATCACACACAGTGATGGTTTCCACAGTACAGGAATAATACAACAGCGTTATGTCACAGTACAGGGGATAAATACACACAGTGAGTCACAGTACAAGATTAATAACACACAGCGATGTCACAGTACAGGGATAATACACACAGCGTTTGTCCATACAGATGATAATACACAACAGTGATGTCACAGTACAGATGGTAATACACCCAGTGATGTCCACATTGTACAGAGATAATACACACAGTGATGTCACATGTACAAGGGATATTTACACCAGTGATTGTCACACTACAGGGATAATACACAAAGTGAGGTCACAGTACAGGAATAATACACACAGTTGATTCACAGTACAGAGATAAATACACCACATGATGTCACATTACAGGGATAGATACCCAACAGTGATGTCACAGTACATAGATAATTACACACGCGAGGTTCACAGTACATGGGGGATAATACCACAGTGATTCACAGTACGAGGATAATACACACAGTGTTCACTACGTAATACATCGTGGTAATAAGAGTAATAGCACCATCAGTTGATGTCACCTGTACAGTGTAGGATAATACACACATGATGTCACAGTACAGGAGGTATAATTACACCAGTGATGTTCACAGTACATGTATAATACCCCAGTGATGTCACGGTTGTACAGGGGATTAATACACACGTGATTTCCTAGTACAGGGATAATACACACAGTGAGTCACAGTACAGGATTATACACACAGTGATGTCACACGTACAGGGATAATACACACAGTGATGTCACAGTACATGTATACTACCACACAGTGATGTCACGGTACAGTATAATCACACATGATTTCTAGTACAGTAATACACACAGTGATTCCACACAGTTACAGGATTTAATAACACACGTGATGTCACAGTACAGGATAATACACACATTGATGTCACAGTACAGGGGCGATGAATACACAAGGGATGTTCACAGTACGGGATATATACATACAGTGATTTAACAGCCCAGAGATAATACACACCCAGTGAGTAACAGTACAGGGATAATACATTCAGTGATGCACAGTACGGGATAATACACACAGTGATGTCCAGTACAGGATAATCCCACAAAGCGATGTCACAGTACAGGGATGACACACAGGATGTCACCAGTACTGGGATAATACACCACCGTTGATGTCCACCATACATGTTATAATACACAGATTGATGTCACAGTACAGGGGATAATACACCAGTGATGTTCACAGTACGGGATAATTACATACAGTGATGTCCACAGTACTGGGATAATACACACATGTGATGTCACAGTACAGAGATAATACCCACAGTGATGTCACAGTTACCATGCGAGATAAACACACAGTGATGGCACAGTACATAGATAATACACACAGCGTGTCAGTACCATAGTAATACACACGTCGATGTCACAGTACGCTACGAATACACACACATAATGTCACAGTACGGGGATAATACCCACAGTGATGTACACATATAGAGATAATACACACAGTGATGTAACCATACAGGGATAATTACACACAGTGATTCCACAGTACAGGGATAATACACACAGTGATGTCACAGTCAGGAAATACACTTACACAAGTAAGTATTACACACAGTGATGTCACATACAGGGATTAATTTACACACAGTGATTCACGTACAGGGATAATTCACACAGTGATGTCACAGTACAGGGATAATACCCACCAGTTATGTCACGGTGCAGGGATAATAACAACTCAGTGGTGTCACAATACAGGGGATAATACACAGTGATGTCCAGGTACAGATTACACAGGATGCACATTAGCAGGGTAATACACCGTGATGTCACAGTACAGGGATTTGAATTAACACAAGACGTGATGTCACAGTCAGGGATTAATACACCAGTGATGTCACGTACAGAGATAATACATACAGTGATGTCACAGTACAGGGATTTAATACACAACAGTGATGTCCAGTATCAGATTATACACACAGTGATGTATGTGCGGGGAAATACACACAGATGTCACAGACAGGTATTTATACCACCACAGCGATGTCACAGTGCATGTAAATAACACAGTGATGTCACTACAGGGATAATACACACACAGTGAGTCACGTACGGTATATACACAGTGAGTCCAGTACAGGATAATAACACACAGGGATGTCACAGACCGGGATAATTACAACAGTGATTCACGCACAGTAGCTAACCACACGTGAGGTCACAGTACAGGGGATTGGATATACAACAGTGATGTCACCTACTGGGATAATACCACAGTGATAGCACGTACATTATAAGTAACAACCAGTTGATTGTCACAGTACAGGGATAATGACCACAGCGATGTCACAGTACAGGATATACAACACAGCGAGTCACAGTACAGGGGATAATACCACACAGCGATTACACCGTACAGGGGATAATACACACACGGTTTAATGAGTCACATTACAGGATAATCACCAGTGATGTCACAGTACAGGAATAATACACACAGTGATGTCACTACAGGGGATACACACAGTGATGTCACAGTACAGAATATACCACAGTGTGTCAAGTACAGGGATAAACACACCGTGATGTCACACTACAGGGATATACCACACAGCGATGTCACAGTACGGGGATAATACACACAGTGATGTCTCACGGTACAGGGATATACACACAGTGATTGTCACCATACAGGGATAATACACAGTGATGTCACAGACAGGGATAAAACCATGAGTCCAGTAATAGATAATGACACACAGCGATGCACAGTACAGGGGTTGGTAATACACACAGTGATGTCTAGGATATACACACATGATGTCACAGTACGGATAATACCACACAGTGATGTCACAGTAAGGAGATAATACACACAGTGATGTGTCACATTACAGGGATATACCACACAGTGATGTCACACATTAACAGGGATCAATGCATATACACACAGTGATGTCACAGTACAGGAGATAATACATACAGTGATGTCACATACGGGAATATACACACAGTGGTGTCACAGTACAGAGTAATAATACATAACAGTGATGTCACAGTACAGGGATACAACCATGGTTCACGGACCAGGATAATACCACCAAAGGATGCACAATACAGGGATAATACACCCAGTGATGTCACAGTACAGGGATAATACACACAGTTATGTCACAGTAGCAGTGATACTCACGTGATGTCACGGTACAGGATATAACACACAGTGATATACAGACAGGGAAATACACATAGTGATGTCACATACAGGGATTATACACATAGTGAATGCACAGTACAGGGATTAATACACCGAGTGATTTCCAGTACAGGATTAATACACACGTGATGTCCATTACAGGATAATAACACAGTGATGTCACGTACAGGATAAACCAAGTGATGTCACAGTACAGGGATAATACACACGTGATCACAGTACAGGGATAATAAACACAGTGATGTTCACCCTGTACAGGGATAATACACACAGGGATGTCACAGTACAGGGAGTAATAACATCAGGATGTGTCACAGTCACGGATATAATACACACAGTGATGTCACAGTTACAGGGATAATACATACAGTTGATGTCCACAGTACGGATACACCAGTGATGTCACAGTACGGATAATACACACATGGTGATGTCACAGTACAGGGATATACACAAGTGATGTCACAGTACAGGGATATACACACAGTGATGCACGTACATGTAACACACAGTGATGTCCAGACGGGATAATAACACAGTGATTGTCACAGTACGGGAGTAATACCACAGTGATGTCACAGTACAGGGATAATACACACAGTGTATGTCACAGTAACGGGATAATACACACAGTGATGTTACAGTACAGGATACTACACACGTGATGTCACAGTACAGGGAATTACACAGTTGATTGCACAGTACAGGGATAATACACACAGGGATGTCACAGTACAGGGATAATACATACAGTGATGTCACAGCACAGAGAAATACACACAGTGATTTCACAGTAGGATAATACATACAGTGATGTCCAGTACAGGTATAATACACACAGCGATGTCACAGTACAGGGATCACCAGTGATGTTCACAGTACTGGGATAATACCCACAGTGATGTCCAGTACATGGTATAATACACACAGTGATGTCACCTACAGGGATATACATACGTTGATGTCACAGTACAGGATATACATACAGTGATGTCACAGTACAGGTATAATACACACAGCGATGTCACAGTACAGGGATACACACAGTGATGTCACAGTACAGGGATAATACACACAGTGATGTCACAGTACATGTATAATACACACAGTGTTGTCACAGTACAGGGATAAATAACAAATCACAGTGATGTCCACAGTACACAGGATAATACACACAAGTGGATGTCCAGTTACAGGATTTTTATACACACCCAGTTGATTGTCACAGTACAGGGATAATACACACAGTGATGTCACAGCACAGGGATAATATACATAGTGACACTAAAATAAAGTACATATATATGGGACAGTGAAAAACAGATGATTTTTTAAGTCACAAAATTAGAAGATATGTGAAAAAAATGTCTTTGTTTTATTCTTCTGCTGTATCAAAAACACGGTCCACAGGAGAGTCCTTGCAGCTGATTCCTTTTGATCAACTTATAAATATAAGACCATTTTAGATATTTTTCCTTATGTGCACTCGAATTATGGTGATGTTAGATATTTTATACTTTTGTTTCTGTTGTTTTCTAAGGAAATGTTACCAACTCTGGGCCTCCCAAGAAACGACACAAAGGCTGGTCCCCAGAGTCGCCCTCGTCCACAGACTCCCCCTACCCACAAAACAGCTACCACAGTACAAGTAGCTGTGGAAAAGTCGGTGAGTGACCTGAGGCAGATAAATGACAAAATACTTATATTTCCATATAGAAATATGACCCCCTTGAACTTACATAACCATGAATTAATTAATATGTAAATTATATTGTTTATACTGTAATGAACAACATAATTAAAAAAAAAATCTAATGTCCTAATATTTTTTTAAGTACAGGCAGTACATACAAGATAGGTTCTGTAGGTTTGTTCTTAAGTTGAATTTGTATGTAAGTCCGAACTGTATATTTTATAATTGTAACCCCAGCCAAATTTTTTTGGTCTCTGTGATAATTGGATTTAAAAAATGTTGGGTTTTCCAAGAGTAACAATAAATCTT
Source organism: Engystomops pustulosus (assembly GCA_019512145.1). Taxonomy (NCBI): domain Eukaryota; kingdom Metazoa; phylum Chordata; class Amphibia; order Anura; family Leptodactylidae; genus Engystomops; species Engystomops pustulosus. Next base: position 14,627,466 of record CM033643.1, on the reverse strand, counting down.
CATTACAGACAATTTGATAACTGTTATAGCTGTTTATTGTAGCCTAAGGCAAAAGTACAGTAAATTATCAATTACCAGAGGTCCGTTTGTAACTAGGGGTCGTCTGTAAGTCAGGTGTTCTGAAGTAGGGGACCACCTGTATCTTGGTCACCACACTCCATGTAGAATTTAGTGACAAAAAGCAAATTTAATACAAGAGAAGTAAAATACAACAAATACCAGGGGTGTACCTCCAGGGGTAGCAGCTGCCCTGGGGCCCATAGTGTCAGGGGGCCCCAGCACCTAGGGTATATGCTGTATGTGTGTATGTGTCATATGTATATATTGTATGTATGTTTATGGTGCTTGCTTTGTATATGGTATGTTTATGCTGTATGTATATAAGTATATAAATGTGTGTATGTGTCAGTGTTTAAAAGTGTGTGAGTATTCAAAAATGTGTATGTTTTTAACGAGGTCATAAGGACAGTGACATCACTGGGGAAACACCCTGAACATCAACAGCAGCCAATCACAGGCTGCTGACAGTGTTCACTCCTCTTCCTCTTGCATTTAGGGGAGAAGGGCCACAGGGGGGACGTATTCTACATTATCCTACACTATTGTTTTTTTTATATTTCTAATATTTTTTAAGCAGTGGCTATGGTTGACATTTACTTAAAAAAATTCCTTGTCAGCAATAATGATTTCTTCCTATGTAGATACCATAGGTCAGCAATGTGCACTACAGCCCACCCCCGGCAACCCTCTGTCATCACCCCTGGTGGCCAGTGGTGAGCCTTTATCCATCCCGGACAACTTACTGAAGACCTGCATGATCACACCAGTCATTTTTAAAGGTATGTGATGGAGTACACTATGGACTATAACCGGTGTCGGACTGGCCCACCAGAGCATCAGAGAATCCTCCGGTGGGCCCCAGGTTCTAACACTTTATAATGGGCCCAAAAGATCTTCATTTGGAAGTTAATGGAGTAACCATTGGAAATGATGATCTATTTCATATAGGATGATTCCGATATTATAGATTATTAGATCTTTTTGATGATATATCCTATGTAATATGATTTCTTTGTGGTTGAAGGGTGGGCCCTCAAGATCACCACTTCTGGTAGGCCCAACACATGCCAGTCTGACACTGACTATAACTACAGTCCTGTACCGGGCTGGAAGTTCTGGAGGGGTCATGGTCATGACCAGGCAGGCAATTTTTTTTTCATATCGCCGGCCCCCATAGTTTTTTTTCTTGATTTTTGTAATTCCCCTTTACATTTGGTGTATGTAGATGAAGGGGTGCTTGTAGATGTATACGTTATAGAAGCAGAATTATTTTGCTGTCACATTATTCCATATATAAGACATCCGAATGATTGAAGCATCCCACCGTTTTTATGTCTTCAGTTCCTATAAAGATATGTGGGATTCCATGGTTAAAAGCTCCTAACAATTACTGTGTGGTCCAACCCTGCCTCGTACTTCCCGAAAAAATGTAATTGTAGGATACAGATGAACGAGAGAATGACTAAGGGATCTGACTACTTGTCTGTACAGGCGGTCCCCTACTTAAGGACACTCGACTTACAGACAACCCATAGTTACAGACAGATCCCTCTGACCTCTGGTGGAGCTTTCTGAATGCTTTACTATAGTCCCAGGCTGCAATAATCAGCTGTAAAGTGTCTATAATAAAGCTTTATTGATAATCCTTGGTCCCATTACAGCAAAAAAATGTTTAAACTCCAAATGTCACTGGGTCCAAATTTTTTTGTGTCTAGGTCTACAATTATAAAATATACAGTTTCGACTTACATACAAATTCAACTTAAGAACAAACCTTCAGACCCTATCTTGTACGTAACCCGGGGACTGCCTGTAGTCTGTTACCATGGAGATACAAAATGATAGGATATCTTCTGTTGGAATAACCCATTAATTCTCCCTGTTGAAGACAACATTTGTAGTGTGTTATGTTGTGTCTCGCAGGTCATGGTAACTTCCCGTACCTCTGTGGTAACGTGAATGAAGTGATCGTCAGTCCTCTCTTGTACAATTGTTACAAGAATTCCCAGTCCATGCCCAAAACCTATGAACAGTATGCACCCACCACCATCCAGCCCATCTCCGAGGAAATGCAGCTGCTGCTGACTGTCTACTACCTCGTCCAGCTCGGTAAGTGCAGACTGAGATGTATAGGAATTTTGTGTCTGGCCACTGTAAAAAATATATTTAAAAGGTGTTGTCCACCTTCGGAAAATAATATATATTGTTTGTGTAATGAATATATACTTTTTGTATCAATTCTTCACTGTTTTTTAGATCTCTGCTTGCTGTCATTCTACAGGAAGCTTCATTGTTTACTTCCTGTGGATAAACACCGGTCCCTGGTCATGTGATGTCACACAGGTGCACGGCTCGTTATATCCCTGGTCATGTGATGTCACACAGGTGCACGGCTCATTATATCCCGGTCATGTGATGTCAAACAGGTGCATGGCTGGTTATATCCCTGGTCATGTGATGTCACACAGGTGTACGGCTCTTTATATCCCTGCTCATGTGATGTTACACAGGTGCACTGCTTGTTATTTCACACAGTTCTGATTATTTTCGGTGATATGACGAGCTGTGCACCTGTGTGACATCACTTGACCAGGGATATAACAAGCCATGTACCTGTGGGATATCACGAGCCATAAATTTGTGTGACATCACATGACCAGGGATAAAATGAGCCGTGCATCTGTGTGACACTACATCGGCAAGGATATATTGAGTCATGCACCTGTTTGACATCACATGACCAGGGGTATAACGATCTTTGCACCTGTGTAACATCACATGACCAGGGATATAACTAGCCATGCACCTGTGTGACATCACACGACCTGGGATATAACGAGCTGTGCACCTGTGTGACATCAAACGACCAGGGATATAACGAGCTGTGCACCTGTGTGACATTCATGACCAGGGACAAAATAAGGCATGCACCTGTTTGACATCACATGACCAGGGATATAACGAGCTGTGCACCTGTGTGACATTCATGACCACGGATAAAATAAGGCATGCACCTGTTTGACATCACATGACCAGGGAATGGTGTTTATCCACAAAAAGCAATGAATGTATCTCTCTATAAAATGACGACAAGCAAAGATCTAGAAAAACGGGGGGAAATTAATACAGAAAGTTTTTGGGAAAATTGCATATCTTCTCATTACACAGACAATATTGATTATGTGCTAAAAGTGGAAAACGCCTTTAAGTCTACATTTTTTGCAATTATAAAAAAACTTTTGTTCCCAGCTCCAGACCAGGTGCCCCTCATCGAAGATCTAGAACAGATTTTAATGCGCTCATGGAGGGAAACGCACCTCGCAGAGATCCGCCAGTACCAGCAGAACATGTCACAGACGTTCCCCCAGTTCCCGAGCCTCGGCACCGCCGTCACCCCCGCTCAGTTGCCCTGGTTGGCCGGCCTGGCTGCCAGTTCTTGTAACGAAAGTGTAAAAATCATTGAATGCAACTACTCCTTATCAGAAGGTCTCTCTGAAATGTTTAAGCAGCTGCTGGAGGGAAAACTGACGAAGACCAACTACGTGGTAATAATCTGCAGCGCCAGACACAACAGCATGGACTCCTGCATTGTGGTGACTGGTAGGTCTCTACATTCCGCACACGTGACTATGAGGAATGTTGTAGTTTCCAGAGATACACCATTTTTTGTTTGGACCGTTGTTTGTGATTTTGGACTGCAGGATAAGTAGTCAGGAGGGGAGGGGGGAGCTTGAAGCTCCATGAGATCAGGAGCAGCACTGGCTATGGGGTAAATGTTCCCAAATGTGGTGAGGCCAATGTATTTTCTTGTGCCAAAAGTTCACTTTATAATATCTTTATAACTTTTTAACTTTATATATCTGTGAGCCCAGTTAAGAAATACCCCTTAACCCTTCAATGACCTTACACATTAGCCCTAGTACGTTTGAATCCACACACAGCCATAATACTGTTTTTTGCGTAACACACAGCCTAATGCTCCATTGGTGGCCCCCCCATACTAAATAATTATTCCTTGGTTGACTACAAACAATATGGCTCCTGTAGTGTCCCCCACAAAATGTAATTGCCTTAGTGGGCCCCAAAAGTATAAAGCTCCTATAATTGCCCTGACTACTATGAATCCCGGTTATTAACTCCTATTAGTATTATTCCCCCTTTGATTGTTCCTACAAGTTTACTAAAGCTTTAGCGGACCCTGACAAGTTTAGAGAGGTTAGCCGATTCTTCAGTCAGCAGCTGCAATACCAAATATAGACAGTAGATGGCACACAGAGGTGATCAGGCTCTATGGGACACATAAGATCTAATAGGAACAATATTTCATAATGGACACATTGGTCGCCAGGTCAATGGCGGAGAAGGGATCTAAAGGGCAGTGTTGTAGCTTGAAGCTGAAGGCCCCTGACTAGAATGTATGGTTTATAGTACTAGGTTTCTCATATGGGAAAGTGACAACTTATGGGCCCCCTAATCCTCTTGGGCCCTGTTGCCACCTCACGTCCTGCATCCCCTCAAACTACACCCCTGCTAAAGGGCTATATTGCATTCAACTCCCCCTCTATACCATGGACTAAAATAGGGCTTCCATTATACTAACACCCACATGTGTGTAAATATTGGTAAATTGATTAATTTTATTCCACTTTCTGTTACAGGGAAATACCAGGCTCGTACATTAATAGAAAGCATGTATTCCCCGTCTGACTACCTGAAGGAAGTGAACTATGAGCTGACGAGTGGGAAGGTGGAGTCCCTACGAGCGTTCTTCAGCAGCTTCTGTCCAGGTATTAGATTGTGCAGGACTCATCTACATGGGAGGGAAATTCTGGGGTATCTATGGAATTGAACTGAGTTGTAGATTTTCCTTGCAGATTAGACAACGGTGCAATATTTCTGCAGTGAAAATTGCTTTTGACACACATTAAAGGGGTTTTCCTACGAACTAAAGTTAGGCCCTATCCACTGGATAGGGCCTAACTTGCTGATCGGTGAGGGTCTCAGTGCTGAGACCCCCAGAGCTTACGAAAACGAGGGCGTCCGTTGGACCCCTCGCTGCTCCATCAGACTAATGGAGCAGACAGCTGCGCATGACCGTTCGGCTCCATTTATCTCTATGGAGCTGACGGAAATTGCTGAGCGCAGCGGTCATAGGGCCTAACTTTAGTTCGTGAGAAAAACCCTTTTACAGAGGTATTATGGTCATTGTAAGGTATTCCGGAGGATGTATGACATCAGGGAATAATGGTCTTAATATTAGGGGTTTAAAAATGTTTCAACTGATCAAAAGAACCCATATACATCTGATCTCTGATCTCTAGCTGTTTCTATTAGCAATCTTTATTGATCGATCTCGTGTCTGATCTCTTTCAATAGATGGAGATATTGACGTCCTATTAGATAAATACCATCAGGAAAACCACAGCCTCATTTCGTCAACCCCAAAAAAGCTGATTGGAGAGAGCAGACCGGCCGCGTGCTCCAGTAAGTATCTATAATAATAATTCTTTATTTATATAGTGCTCACAGATTTTGCAGCGCTGCACAGAGCTTGCCAAATCAGTCTATGATTAAAAAACTCAGTTTTTGTACATAAATGCAGATTTGGAGGGCTGAATCCACTCTAATTCCTCTAGTCATTCCTGTGTAATTGCATTTTAATGGACTTTACACTATTGTTTATATTCTGACATACAATGAATGACCTAAGCTTAGAAGACAAATAAGGCTGCATTCTAGTGTTTCACCACCAGATGGCACTAGCATACAGTAATGCTGAAAAGACGTTAAAACTTTCTCGTTTTCATAGGTTTACAAATAGTATGATATATTAAGAATTATGCGTCCTGCTAGTGCATGGTATGCCGGTATTGTTAGGAGGTTTCTGCCTCTTAATTATTTGGGTGCATCATGTGCCACAACTGAAATCTACTTCTTTGTTTATAAAAATTTGAACTTCTGCATGAAGCCCCGGATGTGAATAAAGCCTTATAGTAATTCTTATACTTATTTCATGTAGAAATATTAATAATAATGATATAATCTTCCATTCTGGCACTTGCAGGTTATAACATAGAGTGGCATCAGCTGCGGCCCTCCCAGTTGGCGGTGGCACAGAAGCTGTTGTCTAACGTGTGCTCTATCGCTGACTCCAGCACCCAGAACCTCGATTTGGGATCTTTTGAGAAAGTCGATTTTCTTATTTGTGTCCCGCCCTCTGAGGTCACTTATCAGCAAAGCCTGTCTCACGTCTGGAGTTCAGGTATGGAATTATTTGTTCATTCATCCAGGGTTTGTCCTTGACTTTGCTGCGGGCAGTGACGTGACTTTGTCCTTTCATGCAGGTGTCCTGCTGGAATTGGGCATAGAGAAGGATCACTTGACCAAACAGTGTATGGAGCAGTACGTCATGAAACTTGATGCCGATGCCCCCAGAAAATTCAAGTCGTTTCTCCAAAAAGCCATGCAAAACCCACACACACTGTTCGTCTTGGTTCATGACCACGCTCACTGGGATCTTACCAGGTGATGTGTATTACATATGTATACCATATGTCAGTCTGATCCTGAAAGGGTCACAGATAAACTAAGAATAATAATATATGCTACATCATAAACGTAACTTCCCTATGCATTTCGGTGCACCGTGGGTCTGGTGTTCTCTTGTCCAGGTTCACCATCCAGCATCTCCAGCTCATCTTTGAGGGACAATGCCCTTTAAAAGGTTAGGTTTAGTGTAAAAACGTCTGACCTAGTACAAAAAGACAGCAGGGGTCGGGCAAGAGTTAAGTACAAGTTGAGATCAGGACAAGTTCTTGCAATGTTGAAAGTCAGGCAGCAGATCGAGGAGAGCACCACAGATATGAAGTCAGGGACAAGCGGAGGTCAACACCAGAAGTCAACAGGTCAAGGGTAAAAAAAAAAGCATAGTCAGGAAACAAGCCGAGGTCAAGGGACTAGAACACTAGGCAATTTTCATTGACCGGACACCCTAGGACTCATGCGCAATACTGTATGCTCCCGGGCTTACCAAAAGGCCAGGTGTAGAAGAGGTGGTAGTGAGTGCTCCTCACCCCTCCTCTATCCATAGCAGCTGGGTGGCCGCAAATCCAGCAAAAGATAGTACATCTCCTATCCTTTGTGGTGTGGCCGCCCAGCCAGGCCCCAGTACGGAGGGACACAGTGTCCTCAATTCACTGTGACCGGGTTCCATAGACCACTATGGGGGCTGTGTTCTAGTGCGGCCAGATCAAGGCCACAATTACAGTTGTGTGCATAGGGCCTTATTGTGGGATATTGTGCCCTATATAATTAGGGGCCAAAGGGTATTGTCCATGAACTGCAAGGAGACATGTGCTAGACCTGGTGAATAACCCGGTGGGGGGAGCAGCTTGCTCGTCTAGCTCTTTCAGGACCAAGGTCTTCTGATGCCTCAATGACCAAAATTGAGAAAAATCTCACCTTTTGTGTGTCATGTTTGTAAGCATGATTTTATTTCTGGTTTAATAGGAAAAAAATTACATTTTCTTAGGTTTTCCTTTTATAATTTGAAAGGATTACAAATGATGACAAAAAGAGGACCTGTCACAAGGTTTTACCCCATGAAAAAAACAGCCCCCAAAAGTAGGGGATAATATGTACTTTCTAGAAATCCCTCTTTCATGTGAAATCTCACTCTTTTACTAATAAAAAAATCTCCTCCAAAGTCAGGCAAATATGACTCTTCTCACTTCATTTTCACATGAGATGAGTCAATTTTAGTGGTTTGAGGGGTAAATCATTTCAGATGTCCCTATCCTCTTTTTTGTAGCGCCTATAGCGCCTGTTTGTGTCATATTAAAGATAAGAATTGCATCTTTCAGATCACATCAGGCGTTTGGCTCTGTGAGATACATAAACAGAGATACAGGCAGCTAAAGACATAGGTAGAAATGCAGTAGATAAAGATCCAGTTCCCTGCCAGACACAAAAAGCCCATTTCTGGGCAGTATAGAACCAAAGATATGGGCTTCTAAATTACATTCTGCCTGCAACCAATTGACTGGACTCTCCCATGTGAAAATGAGTCATGTTTCCCTTAATTTGAGTTAGAGTCTGTATAGGAGAAATTATGAGATTTGACTAGTCGTTTAGTGGGGTAAAACCTGCTTTTAAACAGTGCAATTTTGTGTCAAACCTGCGGAGGCGCTGCAGAAAAACGGAACATCTGCAGATCTGTTAATCCCTTGATACAGCCAATCACCAGCGAGTCGAGCAGTAAAAATCTCTGTATAATCCGGACAAGTCTAACAGGATAAAATTGCCCTTTAGGGACCCTTTTAGAGGTGATAAAACTTTCAAATGTATGTAAAGCCGCAGTGTTTATTCCTATATATAGTATCTTCCCGCTCCTGGGAGATACATAGACCAGATGGCTTTGCTGTAACTTGGTGAAGGATTTGGATGATTGCCTCTGCCTTAGCTTTTATATACCATAATAAGACTTTGTTATTTGTGCTCAGGGAAACATTGACATCGGAAATCATGAGGCTGATGGGTTCAATTACCTGCAGCCACTTGACTGTCCTATATGTCCTATCACTAAGCAGCCTCCAGGGCTCGGAGACACGTTCCCTGGTGCTCGTCCTACATCCCTCACATTGGCTTTCTCAGGACTCCCAATGAATAATCAATGGTTATTATGTTCATCTCTGCAGCTCCGTGTACAGTCCCTATCCTCAAAGGGAGGCCTCCTTCGGACTGGTGGATCGGTTATTGAACTGCAGGGAATTAAGGGATTCGCCCAATATTTTACTCTTACATGTGACGTCTTGTCCCTACGCCCTTCAGACGCAGAACACCCGTATCAGCCCCTACAATGAGATCCACTGGCCTTCATCATACAGCCATGTAGGTATTGTAGTGTGCTTTGTTCAAAGTTGCAAAGTTTCGTGGCTTGTTCAATGGGCATAAGTGTCTGATTGCTTGGGGTCCTACCACTTCAGAGCTCAAGCAACCTCTGTCAGTTACATAGGCAGTGAATCGAGCGCTGGAGATTACTTCAAGTTTGAGTTTGGTGTTCGGCCACATGACCCGGACATATTACAGGATTGGCTGCCGAACAGCCTATCCGGCAGATTGACGACCCCTTGCAACTAGCCATGGGTATGATTGTCCAGGAATGCTACCGCTCAATTCAAATTGGGAATCGGGAACCAATTATTATCAGTGGGATCCCAACAATAGGACACGTATCCCTTATACTGTGAGGATTAGAGATTTCAGCTATCTCTAGCAGTTTCATAGACTGTGAATGGAGTAACAGTTAACGGATTGGTGGGGGCCCTCACTGAATGTAGCATACTACATATATACAGCCTGCCCCCCTGTAATAAATCTATATATTCAGCCTCCCCCCTAGTAATACATCTATATACAGCCACCTCACCCTGCCCAGTCATACATCTATATACAGCCTCCCCCATTAATACATCTTTATATGGCTTCCTCCGAAACCCACCAGTAATATACCTATATACAGCACCCCAGTTATACATCTATATACAGCTTCCCAAACATATTGCGGGCAATTCGGGTGGCCAATGTTAATTCATTACGCAACTGACTCCTTAGTTCCCTCTAGTGGTGACTGAATGGTGAGATCATTAGGTCTTTCTACATCTATGCAGATGATTTGCTCTGTAAGCAGAACAAAGCTTCAATATAGTTATAGAAATATATAAATATAAATATATAAAGATATCAAGCAGCGCATCAAACTGGTTTTCAGTTTGATTGCTGGACCCCTCCTTCGAAAGTTAGTATATGGTATATATGATTAATACAATACATCTGCAAGGGAGCAAAGGCTTGCATTGCATATATATTTGTGTCTGTTTTTCTCTTCATATTGTCTGTCTTATGATGCATTGGATTCATTCCTGCAGGGGATGGAGCTCTACCATGAAAACAGGAAGTATTTCGGCCTCTCGCAATACATTGAATCCACGCTGTCCGGGCACAGTCTCCCGCTGCTGCGTCATGACAGCTCCTTTGAAGCCATTGTGTTAGCATTAGGAAAAAGGTCAGAGAATCTTTGATTAAAACTCTCCTTGTGCCAGGGTGTCGTGACTTTCATGTATCAAAACAAATGCCCACAGACACTGATCATCATTTCATGAATACCAAATACAACCATAACTCCCATTGATGGAATCCAAGAAGCTGTAGATGATGTATACATGTAATAGGGCTGTAATTTTGTCACTGTGCCTATATAATGATCACTTATGCGAGTGAAAGGGAATCTGTCATCAGTTTTGACCGTGAAACACTGTAGACATTGTTAGGTAAAGGCCCCGGAGATGTGTGTAGTCAGTAGCAACAGGGTTATGAAAAATGCAGCTCCTGAAAGTGCTCTGAACAGGTCTTTCAACCTGAAGAGCTTTCTGCTCTTTTTAATGAGGTGTTCCACAACCCCTCCCCTTTGTTTTGAGTGACTGCTGTAAGTATCCAATCAAATTTCCACTCATAGCAGTAGGGAGGGGCTGTGAAACAGCACAGTGCAGAGAACAGGAAGCTCTTCAGGCTGTAAACTTGCGTAGAACCATTGAAGGAACTGCAGAGCTGTATTATAACTTCACTTTCCACAGTCCTGTCACTACTTACAACATACACAAAGGTATGACTACACACAGCTCACCATGGCAAATGCCTTACACTGTTTGTAGCTTTGGATGGTCAAAGCTGCTGACAGATTCCCTTTAAACTTTCTGTTTAAACAAACTGTAGCAGGCTTCTAGTTGACTACAGCAGTCTCTCACAGCAGATGAATTTCACAGATGACAATTAAACGGAGTTCTAAAATCTGCTACTTTTTGCTACAAAATCTGCAATTTTCTTCTACAATGAACAATTGTGTACATGACACGATAGATTTCTCCTTCTGCACTTTAATATTTTTGTTTTGTTATCTATATTAGGTTTCCTAAGCTCCACAGTGCCGTGATACGGACGTTTCTCCTCATCCAGCACTACTCCTCAGCCATGATGGCCGTCTGTGGTCTCTCTCAGATGAAGAGCTATACCTCAGTGGAAACTCTTGAGATTGTTCAGAACCTCCTGAACTCCCCCAAGCAGTGTGCCAGTGGGCATGGACTTATGGTTCTCTTGAGAATCCCGTGCCTCCAGTTGGCCACATTGGCCTATGAGCGCCTCTGCCATGTTAGAGAACGGCTGGGTCTTCAGAATCGCTTTGAAATAATCCTTGGGGCAGCCAACACAACGATCAACATCGGAAAGCACTTTGTGGACCAACTGAAGGTAACCATTGTTGATTTGACTCTTGTGAGGTTTAGATCCTTCCATGACTACTCCTATTGGCTTCACTTATCCTAACATTTAGGTTCGAACAATGATCAACTCTATGATACACTGTCACACATGTGTCTGTTGGTTACCCTGGAGTCTTGTTATGGCTTCTCGACTATCAAGGGTTTTGTAAGGATGTCTCCATGTTGATCTGGTTTCATGAGAAACTTCAGCCTTTGAACAAAGTAACACAACTGTAAAGTAGAAGTAATGGCTTTGGACAATTAATTGGCAGGTCTGGCAAAAGAATGAAGAGGAAGACTGGCAGCCCCGGACATACCTGGCACTGGAAGGCCTTCCATGCATTCTGATTTGCAGTGGAATGGAGCCTCTTGGTGAATCTTTGCCAAGGTAAGTCCTAATGGTGCCTAAACATGATAGCTGAGACCTGACACTGATTAGAATTGGGTCTACAGATGAGGGCATAATGTAAGTGTCCTTCCCCCCCCCCCCCCCCAGGTATTAGTCCTTAACCCTGTATAGGTATCTGAACCACCACCAGAATTTACAATAACAAATGACAATTAAGGTCAAGGTCAGGGAAGGCGGAATAGATTCAGAAATGTCAGGCAGGTCAGAAGTCAGGCAAATGGATAAACTTAGCCGGGACACTAGTGACCCTATAGCTCTGGTGGAAGGTGCCTTAATTTCCCCTGGGAGTAATGGGATTGGCTAATTGGGTTACAGGGTATACAAACCACCGGGGCGCCGCTGTAGAGAAAAGAGAGTTAATAGCCGGCTGTGGAAGGTAAGTTCTTCTTCTGACACTATGACAATCTTTTGGTCATTATTATAAGATTCTCTAAAGTTTCATCTTACAAGATCATTGGACTCATATGTGGATGTGATTTGACCAACACTCCCGTATTTGTTGCGATTCCAGGTCGTTACGATACTGTGATCTCCGTCTGGTTCAGTTTCATACTTGGGAAAGAACTGCCATAGAACAGGAGCTGGGATTTGCATCTTGCTTTCTCGATTCAGATGTATCACAAGACAGAGGACTGGGAAGAGATGTCCTGGACAGTGACCCCGAAAAACTTAGCAGCACTGACAACGAAGATGAGGAGATGGTGACGGATGGTAAGCGGATCAAACAGAATTTCTTGTAGTTACGAATTTATGGCTTGTAGGACTTCCCTAGGAACATGTAGAAGACCTTCTCCGTTGACGGTCACTGTGTACTGCCAACTTCAAGTTTCATGTCATCATTGCATACTTTCTACTCTAGTTATTCAAATATTTTTAAATATTCAGAGTATTTAGCTAAACAGCTCCGCCTTTCCAAGTGACCGCCATCCTCCATCTTGTCTATTGTACCATCCTTAAAGGGGTTGTCCAGGAATAAAACAAAATGGTATTTGTTCTGTCTATAGGTTGTATTTGAGATTGCACCTTAGCCCCATTCATATTAATGAAGCTGAGCTTCCTGACCCAACTCAATGGACAGGGGTAACTCTGTTTCTGGTATGAGGGAGCCATGTTCTTTTTTATCCCGTACAAACCCTTTGTATTTCCCTAAATTTAAGATGTCTCTGGTTTTCATCTTTTTTTTGTTACTTTATTGTTTTATTGGATTCTAACGGATTTTGAAGTTAGAATATTCTGTAGATTTGGATAAAGTGAGAAAAAGTTAAAGTTGATAATTGAGGAGCAGATGTCTTACACCAGGTGTGCATGGTAGGAAGCTGAAGAAATGTCTCGACAAGCAAATTACTTGTATCCTGCATGACAATTGTAATAAATCCTGACTCGTCAATTCCTCACAATGACTTAATTGATGTTGTCCTCCATTTGGTCTCTTATGTAATGTCACAATGACCCCCCCTACTCCCATTAAATACAGTATATGTAACTCTTGATATCAGGGTACATTACACAATTGTATAGAGAGATGATGACATCGCAGTCGCAGGCGAGCTCCTTTATTGCTTGTTCAGGAAGTGGATGGGATAATGGCTTTTGGCATCAGATAAATAGGTTTTTGTTTTCTTTCTATTGAAAAAGGGTCTAATTCGGAGAAACGGAGCCCCGCTAAGAGACAAAGATCTCCGTCAGACGATTCTGCCTCTTCATCTCTGTGTTCAAAAGCCTCCGGTAAGATCCTGCCATTGTAATGGATAAGGCAATAATCAAGGACTTGTCGTGGGGGGGGGATGGGAGATGGTTAAAGTAGCGTGTATGTTATATTCAATAATACAGATTTTATATGGCGGCACACAAAGTCCCTAATTTTTACCCCCTATAAATCATTGAGGATGACTGAAGAAAACTAGTACATCACCATACACTGTGTAGTGGCTTTGCTTGGTATTGATGTTCAGTTAAATGGACCTGAATACGTCAGAGCCACATTGAGCGTCAATACCAGATGCATCCACCACAATCTTCCATTTTAAGTCCATTAGTACAGGGGATGTTTTAGCCAAAATCCATTTTTTTTTGGTTTGAAGCACTTTTATGGCCTGCACAATACACAATGTGACTGGGACATTGATACGGTTTGTAATTTTTTTATTAGAATCTTTGCAAAAATTAAAAATTCCATGTTAATCTTCATTTTTAATACTCAGCTTCAGTTGGCAGCAGTGAATCGTCCTATTCAGCCATGGTGGAGGACAATGCCAAACCAACACAACAATCAAGAGTCTCCAATAGTGAGGACTGCGCCGCCGAAAAGGCGAAATTACCATCTGATAGTAGCGTTAAGAAACAATCTACAGTCTCCTGTGAACAGCCGGACAGTAACAGCTGCGGTCACACGGCGAAGAACAACCCAAGCTCAGCCTCAACACCCTCTTCGACGTCGTCTTCTTGCTTTCACGGTGGATCCGGCCTACAGACTTCACAGTGCGCTATGGCCAAGGCCTATAAACAGCCGCCGGTGGTGTTCCTTCCCAAACTGGTGTATGACATCATCACCTCTACGGACAGCAGCGGACTCTCCAAGTCGTCATCCTTTCTCCCATGTTGTGACGTCTCATGGGCCAGCTCTTTCCGACCATTGTTAAGTAAGATGATGACCTGCACAGAGCAGTCGTTGTATTACCGCCAGTGGACGGTACCAAAACCAAGCCATATGGACTACTGCAATGTCAATGAGGGTAGAATGGACACCTTCCATCCAAGGAGGCTACTGCTCAGTGGGCCACCGCAGGTATGTACCTCCGACGAAGGGCTTGTAGATAGAAAAAGAGTTTAATCTTAGAAAAATCCCAAAGGGGATTGCACGCTTGTGATCTTGTGATCTCTATTAACGGACTTACAACATAAATGGGGCACCTGCTGCAAATCGGCACTGGAACTCCCCTTTTGGTGCAGAGTTTTATGTCTCAGCTGACACAGTTCAGCCGTGACACAAAACTGGAGCAAGCACTTCATAAATACATGTGCAACGAGTATAATAAATCTGGGCATTGTAGTCAGAGCTATGCATCCAAGAGTTGTCCTACCAATGTAACTTATCCCGCTATCTAAAGGATAGGAAATACATTACATATCAATCACTAGGAGCCCCAGCATTTAGAAGAAAGGACTACAAGTCCACAGTGAATAGTTCTTCACTGTGTATTGTGTGAATTGTTCCCGTTGCTCCAAGTTACTATTGTTGAACAACTCCTTGAAGTTCATTCTTGCAGCCCATCAGGCCTCCATCGCTCAAGGGTTAAGAAGGTTAGAAAGGAAATCATTCACCCTATGATGACTGCCATTGCAGACAAGCAGAGTCTAAAAGGTTGTGTTTGCAAATTATTTTTTGAGGAACTAAACTTCAGGGCTACCTTAAAGGGGCTATTTGGTCATGGCAGGTTAGGCCGTAACTACAGGAACAGGGGTCCATTGTACATGTGTTGCACCAAGATCAATGTGCACCTGGCTGCTCCTGTCATCTCGTTGCAACAGGGGTACAACAGACCCTCATTTTTGTGATTTGTGGGAGTCCTATCACTAAGACTCCCACCGATGAGCAAGTGAGGCCCTATCCTGTGAATAGTGCCTAACTCGCTATGTTCTGAGAACCCCTTTAAATAGGTCAACTCCCTATACAAAAGAGGAACAACTATTTGGGAACAGATTTGTCTACAATTGTCTATTCCTTTTGAAGGGCACTTGTTGGTTTGTCTTTTAAGAGTAACTCTCATTTCAGTTAATTTTAATATTTGGTGGGGTGGGAGTGTTGTGAACATTTATCTAATATACTGCATTAACAAATTCTGCCTGGTTTTTAAAGAAAAATTGGTCTCTATCTCTCTCCTCTCTGTTTGTTTACACAGCTCTGAGCAGTGGGTGTGAAACCTTTCTGCTCTATAGTATACTATATGCATTATTTTCAGACATAAAGCTGAAAGAGAAGTGGTTAATGTTCACTGCCCAGAGCTGCGTAAACAAACACAGGGAGATTAGATGTAAGCTCATGGTCAGCCCCATAGTCACTACGTCTATACAGCTACATATGTAAATATGCTTTAAATACTTGTTTACTATCAAAGTTACCATGTTGTGCTATAGTGTTTTCTGTGTGAACACAGCCTCATAGTCACACTGTGCAGGCTGAAATACAGATCTCTTAATAAAGTATCTCAGAATTTCTTAATAAAGTATATTAGAAAAACATTCACAACACCAAACCTTCCCTCCCCCCCGCCTAAACAATATTAAAATTCACAGATTACTAGTGGCAATACCAGCACGGGTCCTGATGCTCATCTCAAATGTTTGTTACGTTTTAATCGCGATTCATATCATAACATGTTGGGCACTCACTGCCTTGTTTAAAGGGATTGTACCAGGTTTGCATGTTATCCCCTATCCACAAGGTAGGGGATAACAATCAGATTGGTGAAGATCTGAATGCTGCAACCCCCACTATGATGTGAGTGAACTCCCCAGCAAACCATAGATCAGGGGTCACATTCTCACTAATGGGTGGAGTGGCAATACCAGCACGGGTCCTGATGTAATGGTATGGGAGTGTTGGGAATCTCTAGCAGACTCATAGACAATGGAAGGGAGCACCATAGAAAGACGAGTGCTGTGCAATTTTGGACACTCACATTGGGGCACATTCACTTCCCGTCCCGTTGCGTCCAAAATCCAATCGCGTGTGCCAAAAAAACCCAGAAATATTCGGGAAACCCGACAGAAATGCATCCGACGGACCCTTAGTAAATGTGCCCCATACTATGGAGTAGCAGGACCCATGCTCAGCCTGCGAGAGAACAGGACAACCATTCTCCAGGTTGGTGGTCCCTTATTGTGATCGGTGGAAGTCCCAACAGTCAGACCCTCACCAATAAGCTTGTTATCCCCTGTCCTGTAGTGTATATGTATAATACACATGTATATTTGTGTGTCTGTGACTGTACCGATCATCGGGGGTCCATAGCAGATTTTGTTGTGCCGCTCTATGATTACTTGTAACATCTTTAGGTTCATTCTTCAGGATTATGAGATTAAGGATGTAAAAAACACGAAATGCATTCCCATCGCTCAGACGCATCCTCCGCGGTCTTTCACGGCACACAGAGTAAACAAAGGGTTACATCTGTTTTTCGCTTCTGAGGCAGATAGGAAATTGGAAAAATCCCATGTGTCGGAGGGCCGGTCTATGCACAAACAAAGTGTATGTCTCCAGCTGGGTCTTTAATGAACTTTAAAAAATGTGTTTAATTAGTTCAGAACATACGGAGAATGATTCCCTAAAGGAGGCCTGCGGGCTGATAAATATTGTTATTGTGCCTCTTATCGGCTCTTATTTCACACACATTCTGCAGTTTGGCACACCACAATGACTACAGTAAGAAAAATATATATATACAGCTAATATCTCTTCTTCTAGGTGGGGAAGACGGGCGCTTATCTCCAGTTCCTGAGCGTCCTGTCCAGAATGCTCATCAGGCTGACCGAGGTGGACGTGTACGACGAGGAGGAGATTAACAGCAGTGAGTGTAGATTATATCATACCTAACCTTTTATTAGACTTAAAGGGAACCTGTCATCAGGAGTTCATATTTTCACCTAATGACAGGTTCCCATGGGTTGTTTTATTCTAATTACAAATCTTCTTTTACAATGAATGATCTTAGTTCCGTGGCTATTCTATAGCTTCCTGCTATTAAGAGGATGGACTCATGGGGTCATCTGTGGGAGCCTGTGAGTCCCTGTGTCACCAGACCTCTGCTTGCTCTCCCCCTCCTCGGGAGTAGGAAAGAGTGAGGAGGGAGGGAGCAAGCAGAGGTCTGGTTACACAGGGACTCGCAGACAGGCACAGGCACCCTCGTGACTCAGTCCTCTGTACTGGCAGGGAGCCAGGTAAACTTATATATACTTTTAAAACTAGTTTATTATAAAAAGAAGATTTGTAATACGTATTGGACAGCCTATGGGAACCTGTCATTAGGTCAAAACATTGCAAATCTTCATGACAGGTTCCCCTTAAGGCATAAAACAAGAGCTCAATATGGCTACATGAGGATTCACACTATTTCTAGTCTTTAAATGGTTTATTTAGCACTGGATTAAGTGGATTAAGACTTCCATTGGCCTTTGGCCATGGGTCATATGAATATTATAGCTCCTACAATCTGGATTCACTTCCTACATCTGGTACTAGAATCAGCTTTTTGGGGAATGGAGGATGAGTACCTTTTGCCTGTTTTCAATCAGCAATTTTAGGACCTTTGGAGGACCCTCAAAGGTCCTGAAATGGCTCTTGTGTATGTGTGTATTGAGAGCATGAACAGATGTACCAAAGGATTTCATTGGTAAAGGTCCTTCTCACTATAAAATTTGGTGGGTGGTTGTGGGGACTATGGGCCCCCTAGAAGGCTTGGGCCCTGGGCTACCGCCTATCTCCATATATTACAATCCACAACTGGCAGGCTCTATCCCTAAATCTTAGATGCCTCAAAGCAGGTGGCTGGAGACTAGCTGCTATGCTGTCCCCCCATACACTGCACATAGAAAGTAGAGGAGAAACTGCTCCGTGACTATCTTATACTGTAGCATATGTTGGACATTATAGAGAAGCACTGAAATTTACATATGTGAATAAATCACTTGGGGTGCCTTAGAAGCTTACTATGTCTTGGCCTCTGTCTGTGCCTATGTATTTCAACTATCACATAAACCCTCTTCTTATAACCAGAACCACAAAAGTGTCTCCGAGGGAACTGTACCATACACCTATTAAATTCAATATAATACAAAAGGTGAATACTGTATAAAACTTAACATTTAATTTCAAAATTCATAAAAACCACTATTATCACAAATGGCAATGCACCAAACCTAATAGCCACTGTATAATGTCAGCAAGACATACAGGGCCCATATAAATATACCATCTTAGCCTCCAATAGCAAAGCAATCATAAGAATATGTAGGGTTGTACACGACAAAACACAGGGTGTATATTTCCTCTAGGCATCAATAATCAATAGACAGTCACATCTGCATGTATAGCGGCTATACTGTAATAAGAGCATATAGAGGACAATAAATGTATACTACACCGATGATAGCTCCAAACAGCAATATGTGGAAGGTGAAAAAAAGGAATGTTCTTACCAATCCTGGGTTGGAAAGGTTCGGACCATCAGATTCTTGTGCTCTGGAAAGGCCTAGATATCCCTCGCATAGTCAAATATCACCTGAATATCGTCCAATAACTCCCGTCCTAACAAGGACGGTCCACAGCTGTCCCTGACGTGTATCAATCCCTTGCTATAAAAACTTGGCGTTCTCAGATGGTCTCAACACTGAAAGAATGATCCCAACGCGTTTCTTCCGCAATCCCACGGATTCATCAGGGGATACATATGTATGTATTTCCTCCACACTCAGCTCTGGTTCAATTATCCAAGAGCCGGATAAGCCGAGACAACAAGGTTTTTACTATTAATAAATTCAAAGTTTGTTGAAAAGTTTTGTAACTTGTTTGATACACAACTATCAAACCATGCAAACCCTCACCACACAGAAGACTCTGTATCGCAAATGCGGGTCAATAATGGTGACGACTTCCGCTGTAAATTGTGTTTTTTAACAAATGTTATTTGTAATGTAGACCTGAAATCCGGGCCTGAGCAGCCGCTTCATCAGACGCAGGACACGTGGCCCAATGTGGATGTGGTGACGAGGATGGACTTTGATTATATACTGCATGACCCCAAATATGACGACGCAAGTGTGATATGTCCCGAAGTTCAGAGCTTCAACCTAGAAGGTAACGGACCCGAAATACTCCATTTCTCAAATACTACAACATATTGTCCCTGTGTCCTTGTTCCTCAAAACTAGAAGGACTGCTCCCCTCACCATAGATATAATTATAGAGGTTACACATACACATCGCCATCTCTGCTACCAAACATTAAAGGGGTTATCCATGTTGTGAAAATTTTACAAAAACTTGCCCAAATTTTGCCCTTCTTTCCCCTGATTTAGGGCTTTTGGTGGACCCTTTGTCAGACTCCTGGCCACATGCCTAGCCAATCAGATTTTTATAATATCATATTTAGACCTCATGCACACAACCATATGCATTTCGTGTCCGTTTTCTGGATGCTAAAACGGACCGCGTGCCACCTGTATGCCACTAATGGTCCTCCAGAGCAGTATAATTGTCCTCCAGAGCTGTGTAGTGGTCCTGCAAGGCAGTTTAATGGTCCTGCAGAGGAGTATAATGGTCCTCCAGAGCAGCAGTACTAGTTAGGCCTCAGGGTATTGTCAGAGTATTGTCCGGACCACCAGATCCATTCCTTAAATACTTAATAGTGCCTCTAGTGGTCTCTTGTTATAACTACAGCTGAGTATTTCACTGTTATTGTATAACAAGATCTTTCTGAGATAGGGTGGATAGAGGAGGACAACCCATCTGTCCATAAGTCGTACATTTCTCATGCAGGGACACGTCTGCTATCATTGCCGGCAGGGTCTATAGGATTGTCATACTGTCTGTGTTGTAATTCCCCCAGACAGAGAAAATCAAGTGTCCGTCACGTCTTGATCAGCGGTCACCCGCCTCGGGTCTCTGGAGAGTCGTCTGCTTCTATGTTTCATCACATTTTTGCAGTCCTCCAGCCTGTTTACTCCCCTGGTTACATCCCGTCTTTCAATCACTTGTGCTGTATTTGTTCTGTTCTACGTGTTTACTGCTTTGTTTTTATGTAAAAACAAAAAATACTTAAAAACGTATAGTTTTAGAACAGGAATGTAAACCTAATAAAAGCCTTTCACTTCCTGATCTGTGGAGATCACTTCTCATCAATGTAGTTAGGGGCTGAAGATCAACCACATTCCCACTTTTTTTGGTACATTGTTATTGAGTTATGCTTTCTCACATGTAAGTCAATGAACCCATTGGGACCTATTGATTATAAAAGATGTTTCTAATTAATGGTCCTGCACAGCAGTATAATGGTCCTGCAGAGCAGTATAATGGTCCTGCAGAGCAGTATAATGGTCCTCCAGAGCAGTATAATGGTCCTCCAGAGCAGTATAATGGTCCTCCAGAGCAGTATAATGGTCCACAGCAGTATAATGTCAACGCAGTTAATGGTCCTGCAGAGCAGTATGATGGTTCTGCAGAGCAGTATAATGGTCCTCCAGAGCAGTATAATGGTCCACAGCAGTATAATGGTCCTGCAGAGCAGTATGATGGTTCTGCAGAGCAGTATAATGGTCCACAGCAGTATAATGGTCCTCCAGAACAGTATAATGGTCCTGCAGATCAGTATAATGGTCCAGCAGAGCAGTATAATGGTCCACAGCAGTATAATGGTCCCGCAGAGCAGTATGATGGTTCTGCAGAGCAGTATAATGGTCCTCCAGAGCAGTATAATGGTCCAGCAGAGCAGTATAATGGTCCACAGAAGTATAATGGTCCTGCAGAGCAGTATGATGGTTCTGCAGAGCAGTATAATGGTCCTGCAGAGCAGTATAATGGTCCAACAGAGCAGTATAATGGTCCTGCAGAGCAGTATGATGGTTCTGCAGAGCAGTATAATGGTCCACAGCAGTATAATGGTCCTGCAGAGCAGTATGATGGTTCTGCAGAGCAGTATAATGGTCCTCCAGAGCAGTATAATGGTCCAGCAGAGCAGTATAATGGTCCACAGCAGTATAATGGTCCTGCAGAGCAGTATGATGGTTCTGCAGAGCAGTATAATGGTCCTGCAGAGCAGTATGATGGTTCTGCAGAGCAGTATAATGGTCCTGCAGAGCAGTATAATGGTCCTCCAGAGCAGTATAATGGTCCTGCAGAGCAGTATAATGGTCCACAGCAGTATAATGGTTCTGCAGAGCAGTATGATGGTTCTGCAGAGCAGTATAATGGTCCTGCAGAGCAGTATAATGGTCCTCCAGAGCAGTATAATGGTCCTCCAGAGCAGCAGTACTAGTTAGGCCTCAGAGTAATGTCAGAACTGAGAGTCGCATCCATCACCTATTTTGTTAGTAGTACACTTACCTTTCACCACCTCTGAGATGAAGACAGAGTATAGTATTTTATGATTATCGCAAACCCCTTACATTTACAGATAAAGCATCTTATAGGAGACACGAAGACATGTATGTACGGCGCCCAACTACACGGATGAGATTATCTAAGTACGCCTCATATAATACCTACCACCACTGCGAGCAGTGCCACCAGTACATGGGATACAACCCCAGGTTTCAGGTAAGTTACCTTATCTGATAGTGCTACTGACCTGAAGACTATTCCAGTGGGGTGACTAATTGCTCCTATTACAATGATTAAATGAATTTTGTGTGGTTTAAACATACTTTTGTTTGCACAAAATAGATTTTGTGGTGACAGATGTCAGTTCTGTGCCCGCAGTACAAATTATGTGATCACTAAATTCATTTTAAATCACAGAACATATTTGGTGTCACAAATTGCGTTGTAAACAAACAGCGCCCCGTAGTACAGATCCCTCGGGTGTTATAATAAAAGGCAAGATGACATTTTTGTGTGCCATTCATACTTACATGGTTTAAAATGGAACAATTTGGAAGAAAAACTTTTCTTTGTTCCTCTCTCTCTCAGATGTACGAGTCAACATTACACGCTTTTGCTTTCTCATATTCCATGTTGGGGGAGGAAATCCAGCTTCATTTTATCATACCCAAATCCAAGGAGCATCATTTTGTCTTTAGTCAACCTGGCGGACAACTGGAAAGCATGAGGCTGCCGCTCATCTCCGATAAGGTATCTATCTGTCCAACTATCTATCTATCTCATATCTATCTAGCATCTCAAATATCTCTCTATGGGCCACATTTATCGCAGCTTGTACAGCTGAAAATAGGCGAGTGATTTAGTAGCAATTCTCCCCACTCCATACCTATATTGGGTGTGGAGTAGTCGGTGCCACAAAAGTTTTGCAACAAAATAAAAAGTTGCTAAAACAACAACAAAATCAAGAAATACATCTGGCCCTAAACATTTCTTATTGCCTCATACTGATCTTAGTAGCTGATTTTGTTTTATCATTTCTTTTTAGAGCGCCGACAGCGTGAAAACTCCAATCTTCACCCCGACCACTGGCCGCCACGAACACGGTCTCTTCAACCTGTACCATGCAATGGACGGCAGCAGCCATCTGCATATATTAGTTGTCAAAGAGTATGAAATGGCCATTTATAAAAAATATTGGCCAAACCACATCATGCTGGTGCTGCCTAGTATCTTCAATAGCGCTGGAGTGGGTAAGGATCAGTCGTTTCATGCTGTGCATTTACATGAGGAGAGTACGGCGAAGCATCATAGGGCCAGGCTGATGGGACTAGGCTAGGAATTCGTTTTTGTGCTTTGCGACCTTTATCATTAAAGAAGTATGTGGAAATTAAAGGAACACTCCAGTAATAGCTACGGTAATTTTTTGAGTAATTTTTTGTGCAGGTGCAACGTCCTCCCAGTAAGATGGAAGGTTCTCCCTGGGCCATTCCTGGTATATGTGTTATGTAGAGGGGAGGGCTTTGATGTTAGAGGCAGCCAGGGATCACACATGGTGACAAGGTGTAGAACATCAAACTTACAGTATCTTTTTTCCAAGACTACAATGTAGCAACAGTAACAGGCTGAGGTATTGGTCCTTCTTCCCAAGGTCTGAGGTAGCTGTTTGGATGTGGTCTGGTGAGCAGGAAGCTCACAGCCCAGATTCAGGAACTTGGGGCTGGAGCAGGTAGAAGCTGTTTTGGAAGCAGGTGGATCTAGCTCTGATTAGAGCTGCAGCATGCTTGATAGAGGGTGATTATTCTCAGCTAGGAGACAGCTGCAGCAGGCCATATGTCTGGTTAGCACTCTCAGACAGAAGAATCTCAGATTGTTCCGGAACTTCCAGCCAGAGGGAATATACGTTAACTTCCACTCTGAGTTTCAAGCATCCACCAATTAGGAACCTCAGGGCAGAACAGGATTAACAATCATGAAACAATTATAATTGGACAACATATAAACCCTCCCTTCCCAGGCAGATAACATTACATCTGCGTTACCAGTAATATACATTAGATGATGTCAATACCAAGAAATAAAGACATCATCAAAGGGGACTATATGATATAGTCAGCCGTATTTTACCTACATAGCTATGGATTGCCTGAAGTATTAAAGTTCGTAATGTATGCGGCCAGCGGGCCATTACACAGGACCTGAAAGGAGGAGCAGGACTCATTCTCATTGTATTCCTAGAACCTAGAGTCATCTAGATCAAGGTATAGATCAATGAATCAACTGTGACTGGAGTGTTCCTTTAATAAAATTTTTAGAATAGGTGATCAATATTAGACTTCTTTTTCCAGACCATCAGATGCTTCCAGATTAGCAGTAATATCAGGTTCCTCATGTCCTCTCTCTCCATTAATGTATCATTAGAGAGTTATCTCAGCCCACGGCGCAGAACAACAAGGAGAGACTCGTACATTAGGGCATTAGCTAATTGCGGGAAGGCAGCCGCGGGACGTAATGATGAGGGTGACCTGTTCCCTGCTACACGGCAATCATTAAAGACGTGTAATGTCAGCCCCTCATTAGTCACATACACCTCAGTGACCCCCACATTTCACAGCACTAATGGCCGGCCTCATATGCTGCCTCTATTATAGACAGGCTGGTATCATTATGTAATGACTGCTAAATATGTCACCCGGGATCTACAGTACAAGGACGTGAGTATTATTCTGATTATGAGGGCCAAACGAATGAGAACAAAAAGTTATGTGTACGAAAGCTCTATTGTATTTACTCTTACTGTGTTGCTGAATGCAATCTATTGTTTGCAGTTATCAGCTATTGTGGAATGAGCGGAGGATAGCTATTTTGTTCTTAAAGGGGTCATACCAATTGTTATCCACAAGTCCACTCCATCAGTTAGTGAGATCGGGACCCTCTTTGAGAGTCACAATTACATTACCTTTAAAGGAAAGCTACCCTCAAAATCAAGCATGATATGGGGAAATTACTCATAGATCCAGGCACCATGACTGTAATAATTGGCTTATATATGTTATATACATGACCTCCGTCCTTCTAAAAACAACTTTTAAAATGATTCTAATAAACCAGAAGGACTCTGGGGCCATTAAAGAAGCCCCTGGATTATAGAGCTTCACAGGCTGTTATACTGTCTCCCCCCCCCCCCCACTGCTCCCTCAGCACTTCCCCCAGACTCTGTCTGCTGTAATCTCACACAGTGGGAGGGGGGAAGTGCTCCTGAACACTGTAGAAGCCTGTGGAGCTGCTGTACACAGGTGCTCTGGTAACGCCCCTCAGAGTCGGATTAAGGTAGATGATGGCCCCTGGGGGCAAAATTTGGTGGGGCCCGCACTAAATGTAGCCCAGCAGTGGTACACATTACGGTAAATTATCATTAATATTCTAAACTTTCTTCTACTTACATGTATGCTAAGCTGCTGGACTAGCTGGCACAGGGGCAGTAGTACTGAGTAGTACAAGTTCCATGAGCCACTTCTTCCCTGAGAATTCCCTCTCTTTGGAGATCACAGTTTGGGCCAAGTGATCTGTGAGGAACTAACATAATTTTGGCTAGGCCTTGGCTGGCCACCAGTTCAGCCAACCAGTGTTAGGTACTACGTGGTGGTGGTGGTGGTGGGGGTTCAGGTTTCAACTTCCTGCAAAGCATGCCCCATGCAGAATGAGATAGTGTATGCGTTGGGTTGGATACACTCTCACTGACAGAGCCACAGAGTCATTGTTGCAACTTGGAGGCAGGGAGGCGGGCACACGTATGGTGCGGTGGCACGCCGCTGCGCATTGCTCACGGAGACAGTTGGACATTGCCGGTGTAGGCCCCCTCATAAGTAAAGGGTTGGGGGTCCCAGGGCGTGCACTTCTGGAGCACTCCCTATAATTCGGCCCTGACATCCCCAGAGCCCTTCTGGTTGATTACCATAATTTCAAAAGTTGATTTTTAGAAGGAAGCAGCTTATAGATAACAAATATAATTAGATTACCACAGTCATGGTGTCTGGATCTGTGAGTGCTCCTGGTTTATCATACTTGATTTCGATGTTAGATTTCCTTTAATACTGAATTATCCCATTTTCATTCCTAGGGTCGGCTCATTTCCTAATCAAGGAGCTCTCCTATCACAACCTGGAGCTGGAGCGGAACAGACAGGCCGAGTTGGGCGTCTGCCACCAAGATGTGTGGCCCTTCATCGCCATAGCTGATGACTCTTGTGTCATGTGGAACATGGTGGATATGAAAGTCACGGGAGATCATCCCAGGTAGTGAAGAGTCACACTTATTACCTCCAATGTCAGTAATGGATGACAAAGGTTATTTTATATTAGTATTATCCTGTCTATTGGAACTTCTAGCACCTATCACGTCAATCACTACTTTGGGCTTTTGTACCTTTCCAATTTGAAGGTCATCGTCTCAAGAGTTTCTTAGTACTAGACCCTAGAGGCCAATTGTTTCCCATACACCACTTATTGCCCAAATTCCTTACTTAGTACTGGCCTTTTCATGAGGGGAACAGACAACTGGTAGTCCACTAAGGCTAGGAGAAAAGTTATGCTCCTAGCTCCTCGAGAGAGATATATAGACACTCTCAATTACTCAAATTCCATATGGATATATGAAAACAAGCCTCTAAAATGTGACTGCCAATCCTACAATAATCTATGTACTGGTAAATGCAATCAAATATTGAAATAAAAGATCACCTCAGATTATCTTTAGATTCTTATAAAATCATATTTTGTGGTAAGTTATGGAGATTTCCTGACAAGTTCCTTAGGTTGACCACCCTTGGACTCCATGAGACGTCTTCCTGATTCTAGGTGATTAGATTTAATGACTGTGTAGGTGGAAATTTACTATGGTATATGTAATCTACCGACCACTTACAGTGAGATACCATGACTACAAGTACAGGAATACCTTACTTTCTCAGAAGTCTTAGAGCGGTGGAGATAAAGAGAACCTTTCACCCCCCCCCCTACTAATTAATTTATCTGCAGACCGACCAAAGAACTTGTTCCAGTTCCTGACACGTTGTCTTTTTACTTCTGTGCCGCCACATTACAAAACGCCATCAACATTTTCTCATTAAATTAGGAAAATCGAGATCCGGGGGTGTGATGAAGTTATTCGGTCACATGACTGAAGGGGGAGGTGACATCACAGACATTACGAGACCTGAAGTTCTAAATTTAATAAGATTAGACAATCAGGGGATTACATTCTAGACTCAGAATTTTAGGGAATTATCAGAACTCATCCAGAAGGGCAACATTTTTGTAATTTGCATGTTTTTTTGGATGATCCACCAGGGATTTTTCGTGGCATGAAAGGAACGTGTCTTTAAAACATATTCTGCAGCACATGGAGGCCACGCAGAACATTGCCCAGTATGCTATGCTTGGGATGAGGAAATGGACAAGTAAGACTAAAACCATAGAGATGACGGAGCCCTTCTCCCGCTGTCATCTCCATGACTTCATTCTTCTCAACGTTGACCTGACACGGGACGTGCAGTACAACCAGAACAGGTAGGTGATCTCCTAAATTCTCCATAGACCTATGGAAGACTTATGGGTCTGGGTAACTTCCTCTTCCACAATCGAAGAGTTCTAAGTCATGTTCTTCCCACCACATCTGTGGCCCAGAATGAGTTAACATTAATTTCCCTCCGTTTTGTGGAGCCAGAGATCACATTGTTACGTAGTTCAAGTCCCCCGTGGCCATGGCAACCGCGGTGCTCGATCCTAGAAGTTTGATTTGTATAACTATTTGTAGACCGGCACCCCGCTGCTTTCTAGGACTCCTAAGGCCGCAGCACTTAAAGTAAATACCACTGGAAAAAAGGTCCCGGTCTTTTCTCTATGAAGAAAAATACTGTGGATATGCAGATATCTACAAAGTTAGAACTCTCTGAGAACGACTAGAGAAGCCCAGAGAGGCTTAAGCCATAAAGTTGCGGTGCTCACCAATTAGTGATGTGGTAACCATGGTCAGACTGGTAATCCTGACCTCTCAATGGGGGTCATTTACTAAGGGCCCGATTCGCGTTTTTCCGACGTGTTACCCGAATATTGCCGATTTTCCCTGTATTGTCCCGGGATTTTGGCGCACGCGATCGGATTTTGGCGCACGCAATCGGATCTTGGCGCATCGGCGCCGGCATGCACGCGACGGAAATCGGGGTCCGTGGCCAAATGGAAACCTGACGGATTCGGAAAAACCGCCGCATTTAAAAAAAAAAAAATGTGTCGCGGAGCTTGCACTTACCTTCACCAGGAATAGGCCGGTGAACTTGAGTGCGTTCCGATGCTCTTCAGCGCAGCAGCGCCACCTGGTGGATGTCGGAGGAACTACCTTAATGAATCCTGTCCGGACCCGAATCCACCGCAGAGAACGCGCCGCTGGATCGTGAATGGACCGGGTAAGTAAATCTGCCCCATTGTCTTAGAATAAAAAGGTTCTGCTAACTCCTATTAGAAGCCCTCAAGTAGATCTCCTCATGGTAGCACCGGTGGACTTGCTATTGAAAACGTACCCAAATTGTGCTATAACTTGTGCATGTAAAGCACACACTTATTACTTTACATTACATCCTTTCTTTGACTTGCTAGACAAAAAGGTGTGGCCTAATGGAAAGTGATGTGATTTTGTAAAAAGGGGCAGGGCTTAAGTGTTACACCATTCAATACAATGGGGCTCATTTACTAAGGTTCCGCGGACCGCATTTTTGTCAAGTTTCCCAACGATTTCCGTGTTGCGCCAAATTTAACAGGGGTTTTGGTGCAATCACGCCTACTTTCATGCAACGCAAATCGGGGTCGTGGCCGTTGGACAACCCGACTGATTCGGACTACGATTTAAAATTCAAATTGTGTCACAAGACATTCACTCACATACACCGGGAAGAAGAAGGTGAACTCCGGCGGACCTCAGCGTGGAAGCGACACATGCAGGAAATCGGGTGCATGAGCTAAATGAAACGCGGCAGATCCGAATCCTCGTTGGACAACGCAACTCGGGGATCGCTACGGGACGGATAAGTAAATGTGTCCCAATATATTTTAAGAAGGTGAACAATCAGCCGAACTCTTTGGAGAATTGTGAATTGGGCACAAGTGTTCAGTTTTTCTGCAGCTCCTCCACTGGTGAAATGAAGTATTACACTGTTCCTACTGTATTAGATAATTTCAGAACTAGGTGGTTCCTCCAAGCTGCTATATTATTTGTCATTTTTGTTACAAAACATAGAAAAATGAATCAACTTGACTATAAATAACGAAACGGAGTGGATGGTAATGGAGGACTGTGTGGCTTCTCGGTGATTGATTAACCCCTTCTTGTGTTTCTCTGTCAGATTCACTTGTGCCGACGTGGACTTTAATCTACGAGTGAACAGCTCCGGGCTGCTCATCTGTCGGTTTAATCGCTTCAGCGTCATGAAGAAGCAGATCGCAGTCGGAGGACATCGCTCTCTGCACATTAAGCCAAAAGTAAGGATGGACACAACGTTTATAGCAATAATCACCAGACATGAAGAGAAGTGCTGCCGGGGTCTGGTATATTCCAGAAACAGCGCCACCAGTGGCGTAACTTGAAGCTGATGGGCGCCAGTGGAAAATCTGTGTTATAATATATGGATTAAAATACTAGTATGGGAAAGAAACACCTTATGGGTCCCCTAAGCCTCTTGGGCCCGGTTGCAACTGCACCCTCTGCATCTACTGAAGTTATGCCCCTGCCTTGGCCATATGGCTCACCAAAACCTCCTACCAAGTTTGATTTCACCTTGCACAGTTAATAGAGAGTTAACCCTGTGCTCCTTATACATGTGTTTTGTCTCATGACACAGATATATACAGAAACAATTTAAGGACCTTACAGATCCTCCAGAGGTCCTTAAAGGAAATATATATCATAGATCCAGGTGCAGTAACTGTGTTAATCTTCTCGTATTTGTTTTCCTTTGCCTCCTTCCTTTAAAAAAATCGACTTTTAAAATTATGTTAATGAGCCAGAAGGGGTGTTACCAGAGCTCCTCTGTGCTGTAGCTTCATACACTGTTAAACTGTGTAGGAGCACTTCCCCTCTTACTGTGTAAGATTACAACAGGGAGAGGGGGAAAGTGACAAGGGTGCAAGAGGGAAGTTCTCCTTCACATTGCAACAGCCTGTGAAGCTACAACAAAGGGGCTCTGGTAACACCCCATGAGCCCTTCTGGTTCATTAGCATAATTTTAAACGTTGATTTTAGAAGGAAGGAGGCCATGGATAACAAATATAAGAAGATTAACACAGCCACGGTGCCGGGATCTATCAGTAAGTGTCCCTGGTTTATCAGGATGGGTTTTGGTGGTAGATTTCCTTTAAGCTTCAAAATTTCACAGACATTTTTAGTTGGTGTGATTTTCTCTTGGAGACATCTGATGGGGTTAGAGAATACAAAACAGGTCAGAGACACCACTCCATCATCAAGAATGTAAAGATCCCATATGAGGGATCAATCAGATCTGATTAATCAGATTTTCACATTTCCCCTCCAGGTCCTTGATTCGTCTCTGTCCGTCTCCTCCGGTCACTACATCTGCGCTCCTGATAGTAAACACACCATCCTGGCGGCCCCCGCTCAGCTACTCCTCGAGAAGTTCCTCCAGTTCCACAGTCACCGATTCTTTCCTCTATCAGTGAATAACCGAAGCCACCCGGTGCTGGTAGTAGATTGTTACCTGAACCTCGGACCACAGGTACAACCAAAGATTTATGGGAACTAATCCCAGTTGTCGGGTGTCAAAAAATCTGGAATTGTTGTTAGTCATGTTTTGTTGCTGTTCCCATGTGGGCAGGGCTTAGAGTGCGGGGGGCGGACATATCTACTCATTACCATAAACTGATGTAAAGTATTATGCAAACGTACATCCACTCATAGCAGATGGAGATGAAAGCATTTCTGTTGCCCCTCCACCAGAGACCAAACTTCATACAAAACCTTAGATGTGTCCATGACTTGATTCAGCTGTCTTGTATATGTTCCACTTATAATGAGATGGCTCTGCTGTCTTGTCCCAGTCTACACAGCAAAGCCAAAAAGTTCCTACTGTTAAATCTGCAATATTTCAAAATTCATTCTTAAAATTAAAATTATCTATGTATATACTTAGATCCTTCCTTCTTTGCAGATCTCGGTTTGCTATGTGAGCTCTCGGCCGCACTCGGTGAACATCAGCAGCCCGGACCTGATGTTTAGCGGGCTCCTGCTGCACCTCTGTGACTCCTTTGTCGTCGCCAGTTTCTTGAAGAAGTTTCGATTCCTTAAAGGTAAGACAGTAAACCTCACAATCCTCTCTGTGTAATCCCCCAACATACAAATCTCTTGATGTCCATTAGGCACAAAATATCACAAGCATCCATCATAATTATTCTGTGTTTCTTCATTAAAGGAGCATTCTAGCTCCGAGCCCCAGAGGTCGCAGATTGTAATTAGAGTAATGCGGTGGAAAACAAACGTGTAGAAGGTCTCCTCAGTATGTTTAATTAGGATATGACTCCTCATTGACATTAACACTGCTAAATCCAGGTCATGGCTTGAAAAGAACATTGGTTACAGCTCAGCAGATTCTTAAAGGGACGTTTTAATGTTCTCATTTTAGCATTTAAAGGAACAATCCATCTTTTATCCACATTTATGTCACAGCTATTTGTCAGCCAGCAACAGGTCTTTCAGGTTCCCTATACAGTCCTGTGGAGAATACAGGGGTTTTTATCCTAGTGGTCTGCTCCAACTTTATTTGGAGACTGACAAAGGGGTGGTACTTAGCCAAGGGGGTGGGGCTTAACAATATTTTGTCCGGATGCAGAATTTGAAGCCTCCTGCTCCAGCCAGGTGTCTTATAGCCTGGCACAGGTCAGTAAAGAGGAAATGGATAAAGCTAATTGTCTGAGCCTTGAGATTAACTCCGGTGCACTTCCCTTACTATAAGACACTTAGGGCTGTCCACTACATTCATGTTTGGTCCAACATATCTAGTCGGTGTACATGGAGCACAAGGAAACTGTTCTCAGGTTATATCTTTCAAATTACTAAATTATGTGAAGTGAGATAATTTTGTATCCAAACATTAGTGAAGCAGCTCTGTTTGCCTCTAAATAGCAAGAAGTGCAAGCACAGTCCCAATACAACCTTAGTGAAGCAGCTCTGTCTGCCTCTACATAGCAGGAAGTGCAAGCACAGTCCCAAACACCTTAGTGAAGCAGCTCTGTCTGCCTCTACACAGCAGGAAGTGCCAGCACAGTCCCAAACACCTTAGTGAAGCAGCTCTGTCTGCCTCTACACAGCAGGAAGTGCCAGCACAGTCCCAAACACCTTAGTGAAGCAGCTCTGTCTACCTCTACACAGCAGAAGTGCCAGCACAGTCCCAAACACCTTAGTGAAGCAGCTCTGTCTACCTCTACAATGCAGGAAGTGCCAGCACAGTCCCAAACACCTTAGTGAAGCAGCTCTGTCTACCTCTACACAGCAGGAAGTGCCAGCACAGTCCCAAACACCACCTAGCAGATAGGAGTGTTATCTCCCTACGTGTAGTAACTACTTGATTTTCAGTTTGTAGACCATGATCTGACCATAGTCTTTTCTCCTTTTAGACGCCACCCTATGTGTTGTGTGCCAAGACCGCAATGCCCTCCGCCAGACAGTAGTGAGGCTGGAGCTGGAGGACGAGTGGCAGTTCCGTCTGCGAGATGAGTTCCAAACAGCTAACGCCAAGGAAGATAAACCCTTATTCATCCTTACCGGCCGCCATGTTTGATCTTACCCCCCGGGGGTATTTGGCTTCAGCCTAGGACTCTTTTATGTTTTGCACTGGACAACTGAATCTCAATGTCAGCGCTGACAGAACCTGACATGTTACAAGGACATCACATTTCTAGTCTTATTTATATGTAATTTTTATTTGTACATATTTTAGGCACTACATAGGGACAAATGTAATTTTATTATTCTTGTTTTTTTTTTTTTCTTGTTTGGTTAATATTCTTGACATTAATGTAAGTTTTCGTGATGTTAAATTGGTAACAAGAGAAGACAGAACTAATACATAGTGTAGATAGTTTATACTGTGTGGTGGTGGTACTACTTTTGGTAACCAGAATTAGTTACATCAGCCAGCATTGGCTCCAGGTGTATGTGTGCCTTACAGAGATGAGCTGACCTAAACTTTATGTTCTGGTCCGGGATTCAGGTGCAGCCCCCGCAACCTGGTTTTATCTTGCAGCTCAATATTACTCCATCTTAACATAAAAACAAGTAGACTCTGCATAGTGCGATCTAACAGACTCTCTCCATTTTCCCTGTGCAAACTGCATGCACAGTATCAGGGTCGGCTCCAGGTTTCAGTAGGCCCCTGGGCGACGGAGCCTCAGTAGGCCCCTTTGCAGTGAACTCATGTGGCGGCATTAAAAATTCTGAAACTTAAACAGTCTCCTGTTCCCTAAAATATTCCCTAGTTTATCATAGCAAACAGCCCCCTCATGGTTATTTTATATAAAGCCTCCCCCACTCCCTGTAGATACATTAGGTACAGCCACCCTCAACCCCATGGATTCATATTTACAGCCTTAAGGTGCAGCCCCTCAGCAGCTCTGGGCCCGGTACTTGCCTGGGTATGCCCAGTACTGGCGCCGGCCCTGCACATTACATTAGCTTTATGTAGGGGAAAGCTTGAGGAGCCATGACTGGGGAGATCAGACTACATGGGGGAGTCTGGAGATACATGGCTGTAAATAGATTCTGTAGGTACCACATTGTTACATTTTTTAATTATCCCACAGTTGATTGGTAAGTATTAGTAAGGTGAAAGTAGGCTTTGAGGAATTACCCAGA
The DNA here is from genome assembly GCA_019512145.1 of Engystomops pustulosus. Lineage (NCBI taxonomy): Eukaryota > Metazoa > Chordata > Amphibia > Anura > Leptodactylidae > Engystomops > Engystomops pustulosus. The sequence continues at coordinate 14,593,685 of CM033643.1, read as the reverse complement.
ATAACCTCAGATCTATACCACTCCACCTTATCTATATGGGGCCATATTGTGTGGCTAACATGGTATTGGTCCATACTGTAACTCTGTGGGACTAGGGTTTACATAAAATCATTCCTCAAGGATTCCACGAAATATCTATCTATCTATCTCCTATCTATCTATCTATCTATCTATCTATCTATCTATCTATCTATCTCATATCTATCTATCTATCTATCTATCTATCTATCTATCTATCTATCTATCTATCTATCATATCTATCTATCCCTCTCATATCTATCTATCCCTCTCATATCTATCTATCTATCTATCTATCTATCTATCTATCTATCTATCTATCTATCTATCTATCTCCTATCTATCTATCTCCTATCTATCTCATATCTATCATCTATCTATCTATCTCATATCTATCTATCTATCTATCTATCTATCTATCTATCTATCTCATATCTATCTATCTCATATCTATCTCATATCTATCTCCAATATAATTTCCCTCATATTTGTGCAGTAATAAATAGTATTATATTGCTCGTGTACAGTCCTATCTCTGTAAGTGACATAAGCACATGTGTAATGTAAGACTGGAAATCCCATGGATTTATAGTGATAGGTGTAGGTGATATGAAGTGTGAGGCTCTGGCTGGCGTCCGCTGACTCCCTGGCCATACACCCAATGACTGGTGTAATGTTCAGGCCGATCTTATGTAAGATGAGTGAGTCAGTGAAGACTTCCGGAGAACACAGTCTGTTCATGTTAATGAATCTTGACGTTTTGTTTACACTTAGTTAGCGAAGATCTCGGCGGCTTTTAAGTTTGCTTGTCAATCTTAAAATGATTTTTATTTTTGTAAATAGTGTATGTGCTATGTGCAGTATTTCTTGGTCTAGCTATGTAATTATTTAATATGTACAAGTTTTTGAAATAAAATACATATCGTATATATTTGTGTCCATCTTATTTATAACCCTTCTCCCCCTTGATTAATGTGTTGATTAAAATTATGCAGCTGTATACTGTCCTCCCAGCAGGCAGAAATTGTATTGTCTCTAGATTACCATGTGATGATGTGCTGAGGCATCATGAGTTTAATAGAACAGCCTTAAATCTGAAAATTAAGTTAATGGGGCACATTTACTTAACCGGTCAATTTGCGATCCAGCGGCGCATTCTCTGCGGTGGATTCGGGTCCGGCCGGGATTCATTAAGGCAGTTCCTCCGACGTCCACCTGGTGGCGGTGCTCCTGCACTGAAGTTCCCTGGAATGCACTCAGCCTATTCCTACTGAAGGTAAGTGCAAGCTCCACAACACTTTTTGTTTTTTAAATGCGGCGGTTTTCCCGAATCCGTTGGGTTTACGTTCGGCCACGCCCCCCGATTTCCGTCACGTGCATGCCAGCGCCGATGCGCCACAATCCGATCGCGTGCGCCAAAATCCTGGGGCAATACAGGGAAAATCGGCGCAAATCGGAAATATTCGGGTAACACGTCGGGAAAACGCGAATCGGGCCCTTAGTAAATGACCCCCATAGTCTTAACAGGGCAAGTGAAGTACAAGTAAATGTGTCTCTTGGCACCCTCTACACTTCTGTTTGTACTTGACGCCTTAGGTAAGTTGTGCAGAGATAGGAAATTTAAAGGGGAGATTTATCAGGGCTTGTACACTAGTTTTCTGGTGTACAAGCCTGGAAATAGGCGCAATGCCCATTACCACCTTTACGTCACCACAATCCTGTACGTATTAGGGGGCGTGCACGTCGGAGGAGTAAGACAGAGTCCTGCCCCTTCCTCATGTAAGCTATAGCGTAATTCTGTGCTAGGCCAGACCTGGCGTACAACTGCCCGACAGCGCAACCTCCGCCAGATTTATCACCAGACCGGAGCCCCCTGATAGATCCTCCGTGGGGTCAGGTTCACATGATACAATGGTGAACCATGTGCCGGCGTTTGATAAATCCCCCCATAGTGATTTTTCTTGGAAAAACCACCTAAATATATTAACATGTCCACCTCTTCATCTTGATTAAGGCGCTGGTCTTTGCTAATCTTGACATGCCGGGATCACCCAGAAAAAAAAGAGTTATAATAAGCAGCCCCCGTCCGGGGCTCCTGGCTGCTAATTTTTCATGTGATGTCACCTCCCTCTCCCCGCATGGTAGAGGATGGTGACGAGGGCTTGAATAATTAGCAGCCCGGAGCGCCGGACATCTTGTCCCTGTGCTCCGGGCTGCTTATTATAAGTCGTTTTTTCTAGGTGATCCCAGTGTGTCAAGATTAGTGAAGACCAGCGCCTGGATCAAGATGAAGAGGAGGACAGGTGAGTATGTGTAGGTGTTTTTTACTTTTTGTGAGTGGTAGATTTCCTTTAAGTTAATCTTTTTGAATGTGTTTCTACTTTTTTCGTGCCAGTAGTTATGGATATGATGCCAGCTGCATCTATTTACATCAAAATGAATATTTACAGAGCTGAAGGCAATTCACAGGATGTGTTCAGAGAAGCAGAAAGTCAACATCAATGAAAATATCACGTCACCAGGGAGCAGTGGTAGCATTATTTATAATGATAACATTTACAGTACCAAGCATGGATTGAGATTTCCCTTCTGCCAGATGCATTTCTCATCACTTCACCCCAGGTCTGTAGCTGGCATTCAATGTCCTTTTGTCTGTAGAGGAGAAGGTGGTTGCACTCCTTAGTATGGGTCATTCCCATGTGTAATGGAAGGGGACTGCGATCTGTGACCACCTCTTCGGTGTAACACACTTGGGAATATGTTGAGGGGTCACATCAGGAACACCTCAAGGCGGTATCAACCTGCAAAGAGGTCCAACAAATGAACGGTACCTTCAATAAAGATTGAAATTGATTTAATAAGTGAAATATTATTGGCTTTGAGCTCAATGTAGTCTGTGTATATATATCTATGTCGTGAGCTCCCCCTAGTGATGACCAATGATATTTTCTTTGTTACAGTCCTGGCAAGCAGGGGAAGTATTCGGTTTTTATATCCCTCCCACGAGGAGCCATATGGTAGACACATACTCTGTCTCTAAGGTGGGAATCCCACTGGATTGACTGATGTATATACCATGAGGTTACTCTGATTGGCTAATCCTCCCCTCCAATTGTCCAACGTAAACTTTGCCCCTTTGATTTCAATTTACATTTTCATAGTTTTTGACAGTAGCCAATTTTCAATAACAATTTTCGCAAATTTGACTTGTTCCAGACCAAAAAGAATTTGGGTCTGCATCCAACCTCAACTTAATGTGGGCATTCCTGGGTGGCACTAAGTTCCACTTTCTAGAGGAAGGTCTGGAAGGGAATAAGATAACTTGACCGTCTGGGTGGCCTTATGGATCTTTGTAGATATCCTCGCGGATTAATGACCACATAGTCCTCCAGAATAATGGTTATACTTGTGATGCCATTAAATGGCCTCCTGTATCATCCATGATCACTAGACAGGTGCTCCAAGCACCTACTAAATATCATTAATGTAAAGTTCAAGGCTTCAGAAATTCTGAATTTATGTTATTACTGATGATTTGTACATTTATACCAGATCGTTGCTTTGCCATACTGGTAGACATCGGAAGGTAAAACACATTACTATCTAGTGGTGGAAGTTGATCTGGACATGTTGATGCTACTTTTACTGCAGGACAAGCCCATAGTCTCCAGAAACAGCTGTCGGAATGAAGACGAGACCATGTTGTAGAGAATTGGATTCACAGCAGAACTGACGTAGAACAGCGTGTTGGTCAACATGTAGAAATAGTGGTAGAAGGTATACAGGAACCTGCAGGATAAAATATAAGAATTAAGGAGCAACTGCGCGCATGGGGGGGGGGGGGGGGGGAATACAAATTACAGGTGGACCCCTACTTGAGAACACCCGACTTACAGACAACAACCCCTAGTTACAAACGGACCAATGGATTTTGGTAATTTACTGTACTGTAGCCCTAGGCTGCAATAATCAGCTATAACAGTTATCAAATGTGTCTGTAATTAAGATGTATTGTTAATCCTGGTTCTTATGACAACCCAACATTTTAAAAATCCAACAGCCATACAGACCCAAAAAATGTGGCTGGGTTACAATTATAAAGTATACAGTTCCGACTTACATACAAATTCAACTTAAGAACAAACATGCAGAACCTATCTTGTTCGTAACCCGGGGACTGCCTGTATATGGTCCTAAAACCTTATAACAAATGTTAGGATGGGTGCTACTTGTTTGGAGGACCACCTAATGAATATTTAATTGATCTTAGAAATCCTAATCCCTTGTGTCATTCTCCAATATCATAAAGTTTCATGATAAAATTTTAGTTGGTTGGAACAGCCACTAGAGGGCACTAGAGTTGGTATTGAACTCTATGTAAGCTCTGACAATCGGTATAAAGTAATCATCCTGTCTGTCCCAGGTAGGTGGGACACGGACAACGAGGATAACTTATAGATCAGTGGGAGTCCAACAGTTGGGGCCCTTAGAGTTCAGGGTTGTATTTGCCATTAGGGCACTGGGATCTCTGTACCTGGAACATCTGGTTAGGATGGTAATGCTCTGTGTTTACTATAAATGGGAGTCCCAATGGTCCAAGTGGTTTGTTTCCAATCGATATGTAATTATTTGCCTGTCCTCTGGAAGAGGACAAGTTACTTTCCAATGACAACCCTATTAAATTTGTCATAACATTGTCTACAAAGGCTCAGTTCCAATAGCTCTTATAGGAGAAAGTATTTGCTAACAGGTTCTATGTTTTCCATCAAAACAATGGTAACCGCAACGAAATCTGACACCCCCCAACTGTAAGGTAAATCCATAGAACAGAAGTAAGATCAATAAAAACAATTTCACTCACCCGGACCAGTCATCATCCGGGATGTAGCAGAACATCAGTCTTCTGGCATGGTAAGGTAACCAGCACACAAAGTAGGCAATCACAATCGCTCCTGTTTATCAAATATAATATTGTAAGAATATATAGAATTACCACCTCTTAGTAAAATATTGGATGCAATATAGACACTAAATACACCAGACAATATAGAAAAACATGACAGTACAAGATCTACACAGTGAAAAATGATCAATTATGTCTTCTCTAAATGTAATAAGAAAAGAGTAACAGAAAAACCTGTAACCCTTCCAGCTGCATATTTCTCTATAGCCTTACAACCTATAAAAAAGCATTAAATGTTATAAGATCTCCAAATAAGAGAGCAGGAAACTTCTGGCAGCTTTCATTATAAATATCCGTGCTCAGAGTAAGTTTGAAGAATTTACAATGTTTAATTTGCAATATGCCAAAAGAGATCGAAGTGGGTCCCCTGATATATGAGCCCAGTGTCAACTGCAACCACTGTGACCTCTATAGTTACAACACTGTTTATAGCATAGCTTTATCTTTTAATAACATTCAAAAAGCTTATAAAGAAAATATAAAACTTTATTAACTGAATGAATTATTATTGAATACTTATCCAATGTTCCATTAGGTGGTCCATGTATTGTCCATGTGTAGCCATGATAGACTCCCTTTATAGATGAGTGAATCATTCAAGATTCAATTAGCTGAAGCTTCACCAAATTTTTCAAAAGTTTTGTTCGGGGTCGATTTGAATCAGTTCCACTTGTCCTGAAAATTGGTTTATAGCCCCTTCTAGCCCCCTAGATCTCATGTTGTTTATGTTCTACAATTTTTTTCATTAACAAAACGGTAACCCAAACAATGGGGGAGATTTATCATCAAGTTTCAGAGGTAAAACTGTTTTAGTTGCCCATGGAAACCAATCAGAGCTCAGCTCTAATTTTATAACAGCTGAGGCAAAATCAAAGCCGAGCTCTGATTGGTTTCCAAGCGCAACTAGAACAGTTCTGCTCTAAGAGAGCTCTAAAAAAAACAGTTTGTAAATTTTTTATGCAACTCGTCTGATGTGAGTGGGTCCTGCATAGTAAATTTTACTTGCATTGCTTTGCCTCATTGTTCCTGATTGACATTTCTCAGTGATAGGGCATGCTGCAGTATGGGACATTGAGAGAGAGAGAGAGTTCTGTTACATCATTGGGCACTTCATGTCATGTGACCAGGATGATGTCAGCTAAGGTCCTGTTACATTTGCTACGTCTACCTCATGTATACATCTGATCACATGAAATGACAGCAACCTGACAGTTGCTGTGATTTCATGTGATCAGATACATACATGGTAGACCTTATATGACATCACCATGGTCACATGACATGCTGAGAAGGGGCACGGGAAATGAGAAGGAGTAGATGGGAGTGGCCAGCTGAGCAGGACACACCCCCTCCGATGCCAAATAATATAACATAAAGTTGATTAATGGGGATGTATGGGAAAAAATTTTCTAGCTATAAACAGGGTGTCAGTTAGTTACTAGGGCTCTACGGGACCCTGCCACTAGCTGAATTTGTGAAAATTTGGTGACAGGTGCCCTTTAAAGGACACCTGTCATCAGGTCTCTGTGACTAGTCCTGTCACCTCTATCTGTTGGAGCAGCTCACAAGGATCCATCACAACCTCTATCTAGTTATTTCATACATGAATCATTGTAAAATCATCTTTTCATTATGTAAATGAGGCTGGTCACATGGTCAGAGGCAGTGATGTCACCCCTGTTACCCCTCTCCTCCCCCTGCTCATGTCTGTGTGTAATGTATAGTAAAGCATTGCTAGTGTCTGTGTTTTATCTGCTGACATGCTCTGTCCTCCTAATACACAGAGACACAGACATCAGCTACACAAGTACCTGACATGTTCTGCTATAACATGGCTGCCTAGTGCTGGCTGCAGGGGGCGCCAGCACCAGGAAGCACATGGAGGAGCCGTTACACCATTATACCTCACACCATTATACAGGCTGTCAGTCATGTGTATAGGAGTATCTCATACACACAGGCTGCAGGGGGCGTTATACCTCACCATTATACAGGCTGTCAGTCAAGCATCGGGGGTGTGGCTGTGCCTCCCACTCATGAATAAGCTGGACTGCTGAATATGATAATGGGGGTCATTTATTAAGGGCCCGATTCGCGTTTTCCCGACGTGTTACCCGAATATTTCCGTTTTGCGCCGCTTGTACTTAAATTGCCCCGGGATTTTGGCGCACGCGATCGGATTGTGGCGCATCGGCGCTGGCATGCGCGCGACGGAAATCGGGGGGCGTGGCCGAACGAAAACCCGACGTATTCGGAAAAACCGCCGCATTTAAAAACCGAAAATGTGTCGCATAAGGACCGCTTACCTTCACCTGGTCCAGCTCGGTGCATTCCGGCGCGATGAGTTTACTTTCAGCGCAGCAGCGCCACCTGGTGGACGGCGGAAGAACTACCTTATTAAATCCCGGCCGGACCCGAATCCAGAGCGGAGAAGCCGCCGCTGGAACGCGAATGGACCGGGTAAGTAAATTTGCCCCACAGTCATGTGTATAGGAGTATCTCATACACACAGGCTGCAGGGGGCGTTATACCTCACCATTATACAGGCTGTCAGTAAAGCATCGGGGGTGTGGCTGTGCCTCCCACTCATGAATAAGCTGGACTGCTGAATATGATAATGACTCAGTGGACATTTCACAGGTCATTTGCATACAGCTTTAGGACCTCATTGCTTAGGTTTACAGGCATGTAGAGGGACAATGAAGGGATAGAGGCAATGCTCTCTAATGGCAGTTTATGAAAATATATTTAGTTTAGGGGGGTTATTTGCCTGATGGGTTCTCTTTAAGAAAATTGTGAATATGAGAAACAGCCCAAGCACTGGTTTAGTAGGTTTCCTTTAAAAAAAACATAACAGCATTTTGCACAAAACCTTTAACTTTAAGGGGAAGGGATTTTAGTGTCCAGTCTCTTCAGATGTCTTCAAATATAACAAATAAGCAGAGTTAATAACTCCCTAGTTTATCTACGGACCTGCCAATCAGTATTCTCCAGAGGTAGAGCTCCCCTTTAAAGGAAGAATCTATCTTCTATCAGAGACTCTTACACGTTCTCTCTCCTATTATTCTCTTCTATCAGAGACTCTTACACATTCCCTCTCTTCTATCAGAGACTCTTACACATTCTCTCTCTTCTATCAGAAACTCTTACACATTCCCTCTCTTCTATCAGAGACTTTTACACATTCTCTCTCTAGTCTATTATTCAGTAACTTCACTATTTAGTGGTTACAGGTTCCCTCAGACACAGATGTAAATGTAGATTCCAGTCAGGTAGATCTGGTGATTGCTATAACATGGGGACTACCAGGCAGTCAGGAAAACGACATTATTATTAAATAATTTTCAGTCAGATTGGATTGTGGTGAAGCCGTCATCCGAAAATAATACACACATGGGGGGAGGGGTGATGGATGGGAACGTCTTGTGTGACCCGGCTATTTCATGTTAATAGATCTCTAGTGACATGGAGTTACCCCACATACATGATTTATGACTGGGGCAGGTTTTATCAGTAATGGAGAGCAGAAGACGCAATTTTCAATACATCAGGTAATGATCCCCTTAAATTTCAAAGGTGAGGGAGAAAATTGCTTTTGTGAACCAGAACTTTACACAGAGAATTCCCTATATCCTATATGATGGCAGAGCAGCTATATAATCTACATAGCAATAAATCTGAAATACACGGCTTTACTTATCTTTACAGCCAATCAGGGGTGTAACTAGGAGATGCCGGGCCCCATAGCAGACTGAATGGGACCCCCTTAACGAAATATATATATATATATATATATATACAGGCAGTCCCCGGGTTACGTACAAGATAGGATCCGGAGGTTTGTTCTTAAGTTGAATTTGTATGTAAGTCAAAACAATATATTTTATCATTGAAGTTCTAGACCAATTTTTTTTGTCCCAGTGACAATTGGAGTTTCAAAATTTTTGCTGTAATGGGACCAAGGATTATCAATAAAGCTTCATTACAGACACCTTACAGCTGATTATTGCAGTCTGGGACTATAATAACATCTAAAGAGCTTCACCAGAGGTCAGAGGGGTCTGTCTGTAACTAGGGGTCGTCGTAAGTCAGGTGTCTTTAAGTAGGAGACTGTCTGTACACACCATAGGGGACATTATTCATACTGCGTCTCAAGTCTGCCTATTTTTCGCCTGGTTTGTTCCGTTTTTTGGCTTGTAATTTATATTAGTTGGTGTTTTGCCTTATTAAATGCATTTTAAATTGTCACACGGCCGATTCATTTGTGCCTAATTTGTCTCAAATTATTTCCCTACAAAGTCGATCTCATTTGTGACCGATAATGAAATGAGATTGAGAAAAGGTGACAGAACGTTCAGGGCTTCAGTTTTGCAGAAAAAAAAAAAAGTGACTTCTTGTACAATATCCGGACCACATTGTGATAGAACTGCAGAGACTGAAAGTTACTAAAAAATTTTGCTCAAATGAGTCTTTGCCTTTTTTATTATAATGTACAGGAAATGGAGTCTGATAAGATTTTCAGATCTGTACAATAAGACAATATTCCCATTCATAAATATCATCCTATAGAAAATGCTGAAGTCGCTACTTGAGAAATTTTACATTTTAAAACGGCGCAGAAGGATTTTTCATGTTGCATACAGATAATTTTTCATTTGGGAAGCAAAAACCTTTGTTTCCAGCAATGAAAAGAGAAGTTTTCCTCAAGTGCAGCTGCTCAGAGAGGAGATTTTTGCTATATTATAATAATTCTTTATTTATATAGTGCACACAGATTACGCAGCGCTGCACAGAATTTGCCATATCAGTTCCTGTCCCCAATGGGGCTCACAATCTATTCAACCTACCAGAATGTTTCGGAGTGTGGGAGGAAACCGGAGAACCCGGAGGAAACCCACGCAAACATGGAAAGAACATACCAACTCTTTTGCAGTTGTTGACCTGGATGGGACATGAACCCAGGACCCCAGCACTGCAAGGCTGTAGTGCTAACCACTCAACACTATTTAGTGCCCTGTATAAAGAAAACAAACATTCACCATATGTCCTATTAGTATAGATCCGTTATAGTTTCTCCTCTTCCCTACTTTCGGTTTGTAGCTGCACTTTCTATCTATTCATAAATTTATCAGCCACGTCCGTCTGCTACCAGATTAAAGAAGATTTGGGTTAATTGCTATAGAAAATCAAATGTATAATAAAATGTAATGTAACTGTAAATCTTATTTTTAGTTAATAATTCTTTCCCCAAATTCCTACACATATAAAGTATCTCTATGGATATAGGTGTGTAGATACATATATTAAAAAAAAACAATGATTCATTGTTACCAGATACACATGTGGACCTGACCGCAGTGTTGTCAGCTTTTTCTGCTCATTACAAGCACATATAAATAGTCATTTTCATATATGTGACAAGAAATTATTCAAAAAAATATGTATAAAAATAATTTTTTTTTAAATAAAAAATTCTCATTATTGCCCTGTAGCAGGTTTACTCATAAGAGTGATTTATCGCATGTTAGCGCATAATGGGGCAAATTTACTTACCCGGTCCGTTCGTGATCCAGCGCCGCGTTCTCTGCAGTGGATTCGGGTCCGGCCGGGATTCATCAAGGCAGTTCCTCTGCTGTCCACCAGGTGGCGCTGCTGCGCAAAGCATCTGAACGCGCTGGAATTCACCGAGCTGGACCAAGTGAAGGTAAGCACGTCCCAAGCGACACTTTTATTGATTTAAATGCGGCGGTTTTTCCGAATCTGTTGGGTTTTCACTCGGCCACGCCCCCCGATTTCCGTCGCGTGCATGCCGGCGCCGATGCGCCACAATCCGATCGCGTGCGCCAAAATCCCGGGGCAATACAGGGAAAATCGGCGCAAATAGGAAATATTCGGGTAACACGTCGGGAAAACGCGAATCGGGCCCTTAGTAAATGACCCCCAATGTGCCAAAGCACAATGTTTCCTCTACCCCTCCCGTTGTGCAGGATATAGAGGCTTCGGCTCTGGCTTCTTGATATATCCAGCGGGAGGCTGTGCTGGGGGGACAATTCTACACCAGGTCCTGCTGGGCAAAAAGTTGTACCATACCCTATACCAGAAGTGGCGCAGGGTATAGCGCATGTGCAGAAGTGAGGTAACGTTAGGGTTAGGGTTGAGGTGGCGTTAGGGGAAAAATAATCACAATTACTTTTCGTGTGCACGGAATTGGGATTATTTCAAGACAGAAAACTGGCGTAGAAGCTCAGATGAACCCCCTCCAAATACAAGAGGAAACTTTATCTGGACCGGATCTTTATAGCGACTATCACAATTCAGATAAGTTATTAGCTACAGGTATAACAGATGACCTGTGACCCATGTGGTGCCCCCATACAGGAATGGGTCTTCCACATGGTGGAAATTATTATCCAGATTTCGGCAATATTCTCTATTGTGGTGCCGTTTGCATCAGTACCGTACAAGAACCAGCTTCAAGGTCCAGGAAACGATTATCTTTTTTCATTTAAAGGGGCGGCCAGACAAAACAATATGTCTAAAAAAGAATCAATACTAATCTCCCCCACAGCTCCTGGTCTAGTGCTGCCATCAGTGGTGTAACTAGAAGCTGATGGACCCCAGTGCAAAGTCTGTGCCAGATCCCCGACTATAATGTATGGTTTATAGTAATAGTTAGAGATGAGCGAACATACTCGTCCGAGCTTGATGCTCGGTCGAGCATTAGCGTACTCGAAACTGCTCGTTGCTCGGACGAATACTTCGCCCGCTCGAGAAAATGGCAGCTCCCGCCGTTTTGCTTTTTGGCGGCCAGAAACAGAGCCAATCACAAGCCAGGAGACTCTGCACTCCACCCAGCATGACGTGGTACCCTTACACGTCGATAGCAGTGGTTGGCTGGCCAGATCAGGTGACCCTGGGATAGACTAGCCGCTGCCCGCGCTGCTCGGATCATTCTGTGTCTGGATGCCGCTAGGGAGAGAGCTGCTGCTGGTCAGGGAAAGCGTTAGGCTGTTCTATTAGAATAGTGTTAGGCAACCCAACAGCATACCTCCCAACTTTTGTGGAGGAGAAAGAGGGACAAAATGTGATTTTTTTACCCACAGAAGCCACACCCTAGCCACGCCCCCTAACCACACCCCCTGGCCACGTCACTGCTCATACCTTCAACGCATCCACTGGCACCAATGTATATTTATGTATATAATTGGGGGGCATATTCCACTCCCCCTAGACAACGAGCATGTCCCCCCCCCAAGATAATTAATAAATATGATATAGCTAGTGATGAGTGGACCCGTTTAGGTTTGGGTTCGCCAAGATCCTCCAATCCATGAACAATAGTTCGGTTCAGTACCTGAACCTGGAAGGTTCTGCCCACAGGTAACACCAGTGATTTGTGTTGGAACTGATCACAGGTGTAAACCCTTTAATGCGACCAGCAACATTTTAATGCCATGACGTCATAAGGGAGCAACAATCCTAGGGGAAAAGTTGGGCTTTGCAGGCGGGGGTGAGCCTGAACGTTGAACTTCTGGCTGATGTCCAGGTTTGTGGACCTGAGCCCGTGAAGTTCAGTACAGACTCAAATATGGCATTTCAGGTCTGTTCAACACTAGATATAGATGGATAGATAGATATGAGATAGATAGAAACTACAGAAGAAGCTTGACAATAGACAATGACATCCACTAGCCTGAGAAGTAACATAACTATAATAACTATTATTTGTGCAAAATTATATTATTGCCTCTATTGTAGGGATTAAAATGGCAATCAAATAAATACAATAATGTTTAATATTACAGTGACCATTTAACAACCGAAAGAGATTCTTGTAACTTGATCTGAGCTGCAGCTTTCTATAGACTGAAAGTCACATTTAAAGGGGTTGGCCACTATTCAATAAATCTCTTCCATTAGACATGTCTCTGCATGTATATGTCCCTGTGTCTTTGTTCCCTTGAGGGCTTCAGCCTTTCCCTTCTCTCACCATGCTGCCCTCTGCATACACACACAGCTTACTCTCTTTCTCACTGCTCATGACGTCACCCACTGTGTCTCTCTTTTCACTTTCCTTCCTTACTGACAGACACAAGAAGAAGGGGAACAGGATGAGTCATTATCTCTTTCTATTGATTAGATCTCATTCATGTCAACAAAGAATCACATAGAGTCTGCACACAACACAAAACAAAACTAAGTAGCAGGAATTCTGAATCACTTGACGAACATTCAGGGATTATTATTAAGGCAGCAAGGGCACATGGACAAAAGATTGGCCAACCTCTTTATATTACAACAGTCAGGGATTCTTATAACTTTCTTTAAACTATAGCTTAGTGCAGACTGAAAGTTGAAATCTAAGTTACAACAGCCAGAGATTCTTGTAACTTAATCCTAGCAACAGCATTGTTCAGACTGCAATTTACATTGAAGTTGCAACACCCAGAGATTCTTGTGACTTCATCAGAGCAAGGACTATGTCCTAGGGTAGTCCTCATCCACCCTTGTCACGGGGAAGCAGGGAGAAGCAAGGAAAAAGAAAGAGTTTGGAAAAATAACTCACTGATTGTTCTACACTGGAAACAACAGGATGGCAACAAAACCCCTGAAAGGAATGCCAGGTCCGTCAGTGGCTGGCTGTGGTATTAGTATCTTCGGCCTATGACCAGGGGTCTCTGTGTGGCTGGGATCTCTATCCTTTTCATGGAGGAGCTGGATGAGCTCTGCTGCATGGACAGCTGAATTTGGTGCCATCTTTGGGTCTCGGGGATGATCCTCTGGATTTTAAGCAGAACCTCCAACCTTTCTCCTGAGAGAGGCTTAAGAGTGCACTATAATGGGATAGCTGAAAGCTTAGAACAACTAACCAGACTATCTTGGTCCTTTCTCCTAACTGGACAGCAGAGAAAAGACCAGCGCGTGGGGATGTATGGCACACGGCGCCGTAATACGGGAAAAGATAGGACATGTCCTATCTTTTTCCCGGGTACTGAGCGGTACGGTGCCGCACGCGTGCTGTATATACATCGGCCGTATATACGCCCCCCTTGTGGCAGTGTGAATGTAGCCTTACAGAGTACTAGATATCACCCATGCATACACAAGGAACACTACTGGTTTTCGCCACTTGATGGTAGTTTTGCATCACAAGTGGGGCACAGCAATGGCATACAATGGGATGGGATTGGAAGAAACTGGCAATGTAGCTCAGCTGAAGAGATGGACCTTTACTTCAGTACCTGGTGAGTGTGGGCCAGTAGAATTATTATCTGAGTTGCTGGGATCAGTGGGATGGCTGGTCCAGTGAACATCAACAGTAATGGCCTAACTTCAGGACATTACACACATAAAAGTTTTGTTCTGGAACTGAACAAGTACACTAAAATTCTTGCTAAAAATACTTAAAACATCCACTACCATATTTGGTCCAGTACAACACGCAGGTACAGGGCATGGGATACAGTCAGTGGTTTTCCCGTTCTGCCACCTCTTGAGAGGCAAGATTTCTGTACTACGTCATCCAGTCTGGCCCAGTCTAATGGTAAAAATCTCAGTCCTGAAAATATGCCTGAATCACTCAGCTCCAAGTGATGTTGATTAAAGGGGAATTCCCATCATAAATTATAATATTCCCACCAAGTAATTGTATATTGTCATAATCTGCCATAACACTCAGGGCCAGTTGAAAGCACCCCCCTCCAGACCTACATAAATAGGGTTATGTTCCGCAAGTTTGTGGTCAGCACCATTACTGTACAGGGAAATGTACTGACAAAACCAACTTTCATATCATCAGGATCATGATGTATATAGTACAACATGGTGTCCATTGTCATGTATGGCCATCCATTTGATAAGATAATGTATAGCCAACATGCAGAACTGCTTTTCATCCTGGTGCCTGGAGAGGAGTCTCTTGTATAGGGGATATACATAGTGGCTGTCATGATAAAGAGGGACAGTTAACTTGCACCATTGCCCTTTTGTGACACTGAATCCCATAGAATATAGGAGGATATTATTGTGATCTTGACACTTTCCCTCAACAGGTTTCCGATGGCTTGGGTGCTAAATGTGTAATGTCCTGGAGATGTGCCATTACAAAAATTACTGTTGAAAATCTTACCCCATGCGACTAGTGGACCTGATCTCCCCATTAGGCCCTAGCTCAAGGTAAAACCAGTTATTTAAGGGCCTCATCCACAATCAGGGTCCCTTTAATTATATCATTAAACTACATACTTCTTTTCCCCTGGTTAGGCAGCATGTAACCACATAGGGGCAGATATGGAAATGCATTGTTTTACTTAAATTTATATTACTAACCTGAAACATAATGTTTGTATTTACATTATATGTATGTTAAATGTATCTTCATGTTGGTCAGAAGGCTAACAATTGCCTGGTAACCTGGAAAGTCCCAGAACAGAGAGTCTATAAAATATTTATATGTCTGGGCTTCTAGGTCGTTCAGATATTTTAGTATTTCTCACTTCTGAGATTGTCCCACCCTAGAGATGAGTTTGTCTTTGGATAGCTGCTGATGCAGCGGAGCCCACCTGGCTCCATAGGAGATCTTCCCAGAAAAGCTTACCATTGGTCCACACTGATGTACCTACATGTCGATAGCGTTCATTATTGCCACAGCCACCCAAATCTACAGCCCTGCTAGCCACAATTGAAGGAGTTCCTGCTGTTTTGCTGCTGTCTGAAACCTGCCAATAAAAGGAACAGTGAGTTGTTTTAAAGATCTCCAGTTCTTCACTCTGTGTGTCTCTGGTTGCTACCATCAGAGGCCTCGCACGTAACATCTGCCAGGGAGATAGACACCTACAATGCCCCAGTGGTATACCTTCTATACACACAGCCTCCCCCTCTTCTTGTCTCTGACCTTCTAGTCCAAGCGGGTGTGGATGAGGCCAACTACAAAAACCCAAGCCACTCCGGGTTCAAGTACCTGCTTTCGTATGCTGTCGGCCTTGGTGGGGATGTTTTAGATCCACTTTGGGGATTGAGGAGGTTTAAGCAGAGATGTGTTAGGGTAAATCCAAGTGATGCACCATCACTTACTGTGATAGGAAAAACACTTTAATGTAACAGTGGAGGTGAGTTACAGGAAAAATCTCCTTAACTGCCGCCTGTGACACCATTAGTAAAAAATACTGGAACTTTGTATGTATAAGTTCATTTTTCTATACGGCTACTACATCCTAAATGCCTGGGCTCAAAGTGGTTATCCAACTATTAGAAATATTTAACAGGTGGGCTGGGTTTTTAAAAAAATAAATAAACCTTTACTTACCTCGTCGGGCGCTCCCGATGTCCCACATCTCGATCCGTTGGAGCCGTGCGCCTGTTTGCGCTGTATCAGACTCTGGTACAGGAGACAGGTGGGTGTGCCAGACCACCGGGAAGCTGTCAGAGCGGAGCTTCCCTGCCCGAGGCTCCGGGGGACCACGGCACAGAACAGCGGGAGTGCCGCACAAAGTGAGTAATGGAATTTTTTTTTAAATCCCTCCCCAGCTCACCCATTAAATATTTCTTTTTTCCCAGTTAATTTTTTTATAAACATATAATAGTCAATGGGGTCACTTATCTTATTTCCCTCTTCTTTGCGCTCTTTTTGCACCTGTTGTGAGTCTATTTTTCTGCCTTTGTCATTTTGGCTCTTTGTCAAATGCAGGGGGTTTTTTGCGCCTTATTAGGCACAAATTTTAAAAAAGGCGCAATTCGTTGCGCAAATCGCACCATTGCCTTTCCTAAACATGATCAAGACTGGCGAGCTTATTATTGTTCAATTATTTGCACCCACATAGGCGCAATAGTATAATAAATCTGGTGCAAACATCTGTAAAGAGGTGCAATGTAATGACAAATAGGCGAATTGAGGCATAACATAACAAAAAAGCACAAAACAGCCATTACGCAGCAAAAAGCCAGAAAAACACCTACGGCAGGAAAAGATAAATGACCCCCAATATTTCATAAATTGTATATTCAGATACATCCATATACAGACAGTCGGAGACAGTCATAAATGCATGTATACATACAAAAATCTAGACATGAACATGTCCAGTCCTTGTGAATACATTCCCAAGTGGTGGTGCTACTAAAAATAGTGGGACAACCCCTTTAGAGGAAACTTACCCAAGAGTCAAGGGAAAAGTCACAGTAAAGCCCCTGCCTGAAAGTTACAGAATAATTTTTGTGATTTCTTACCCTGAGTAAATTGCCTATTATTTTTCAGGTCAATGCATTTGTGTCATTCGTCCTTCCAGTGACCTTGATTGGTGGACTGAACTGCATTACCGTGAGCCATCTTGAGTTGCTCCGCTCCCGTTCATGTTTGATGCTGCACTCTTCCTGCAAGAGCAACAGAGCTTCCAGAGATGTTCATGAGTCCCAAAGGTCCATCTCTACTTCTGGTCTTGCGAAGATAAGTGTTGGAGGAACAAGTGGGAAGAAGAACCTGACAGTATCCAGTGAACCCAACCGCATCCAGGCTCTCCAGCACAGCATTTATATGCTCAGTTAAGAAATTCACTCCTTTTTTTGTTATGTTGATGTGTAATCTGTATTATCAATGTATAAATTATCAATGTGAGAAATGTAAAAATCTACATCCTTTATGAAGTTTTCACCCAGTAAATCTCCCATCCATGAAGCAAACCTGTATAATAACTAGTTCTTATGTGTGTTATAATTAATAGAAAAGTGTGTATTCATGCATATATTATGTCACCTTTAGTACTACTTACAAGGGGTGAAATAAGTCCTGAAGTAAATATATTTCTAAAGGTGCTATTGACATGAAATTCTCACCAGATATCAGAAATAGCCCGTCCAATCCACAAGGTCAAGTAATACCCATAGATTTCCATAAATTAAGCTATGTGTGATAAGGAGAAATGACACTGAAAAAGTACTAAACACATGAGGAAAGAGAGATGCAAAAAGCCATGGAAAGTCATGACACACGCTGAAATCTATCAGTAATTAGAAAGCAATCCTGCCACTTAGTAAAAAATAATATCAGCTGATTCAGCTTCTGGCCTATAAATGTCTTTTTACCAAAATGCCTAACAAGAAACATCTCATGAGGGGTAAAACCAGTGAGCTGTCTCTACAAAAGATACTTATAGCATTGGTAGAAGATTACGGAACCGAGGACCAAATATGAAGAGTCACACAAAGACCTGGATCAGTGGGTACGCATTGTTACTTGTTAGCACGTTCAACACACAAGACTATATTGCTGAACAAAAACCAAGTTCAATTAGCATTTGCTCTATAGCAGGTAGACAAACCTGTAAAATACTGGGAAAATATGGTCAGATACAGAGACCAAAATGTATCTCTAGCAAATATAACTGCATATAACAGCAGTGAAGTTTAGAGGTGAACTCTCACTGCAACCCCCATCCCGCACATATACAAATATATGCTACACAGAACTACACACAAAGAACCATACTCATATACTATGTATATATTGTCCATCAGTAGACTCCCTTCTTAATAAGTGTCCAGCAGCCTTCCCTCATTTATGAAATGTCCAGCAGCATCCCCTCACTAAAGAAATGTTTAGCAGCATCCCCTCGTTTATGAAATGTACAGCAACCTCCCCTCAATAAAGAAATATTCACCAGCTTCCCCTAATTTATGAAATGTCCAAAAGACTCCTTTTATTAATGAAATTTCCAGTAGGCTCCTTTTTATTAATGAAATGTACAGCAACCTCCCCTCACTAATGAAATACGGTATTCTGCAGCCTCCCCACATTTATAAAATTTCCAGAAGACTCCCTCACTAAAAGAATATTCAGCAGCCTCCCCAAATTTATGAAATGCCCAGAAGACTCCCTTTAATATTGAAATATGCAGTAGCCTCCTTTTATTAATGAAATCTACAGCAGCCTCCCCTCACTAATGAAATAATTAGAAGCCTCGCCTCATTTATGAAGTGTCCAAAAGACTCCTTTTATTAATGAAATGTGCAACAGTTTCTTCTCACTAATTAAATATTCCGCAGCCTCCCCACACTTATGAAATGCCCAGCAGCCTCCCCTCATCATGAAATGTACAGCAGCCTCCCCTTAATGATAAAATATGCAGCAGCCTCCTTGTCTTCAAGCTAGTCACTGTGGGTAGTTTTAAGTTGAGAAGAGGAATCTGAGATTCCAAAAATCTGCATAAAATTGCCTAACAATCCAGAAAGTTTCTTTAGAGATCCCTTGTGTCATACCAGGTTGACTTTAGTAAATAAATGTTTTCTTGTTTTTTTCACCATTTCTTTCATACATCTCCTGTGACCACCCCTAGCCGCCTACATGTTGGGCAATGTCAACATGAAATGTAGTAGTTGCTAGGCAATCTGAGGAATACACCAAGGAAGACTGACAAGAAGAGAAATAAACTTAGATTCTACAAAAAAATATATATCATTCTATTTATAGCCTGTGAAAGTGATGGCTGTTGTCAAGTTAGACTTATATAAAGATATAACTATGCTCTTCTTCACCTAGGTACAATGACTTAGCTCCCTTCCCTAATCCTAATTAAGAACACCCCGTCCGGGGCAGTTGGATAGTTAGTGCCCACCTGTCCTGCCTGGCCTTACCCCTGGACCTCTATTGAGCTCTTCGCAAATCCCAAACTATCTTAAACATAAAATCAGTATTTATACATTTCTCTTGTCATTATATGACATGTTATTTTCCAGCCACTTTACACTCTGCAGTCTCTGTCTGCAGATTTGCAGTCCCCTCTGAGCTGGTGGGTGGGACCTAGCTGCTGTCACTCACTGCTCTCCCTCCCCTCTCCATAAAGATCCTATGTAATTTGACACCTTAGTGAGACATCCATTTATCTCAGTAGGAAGAAAAACAGATAAGGTGAAAGGATGATAAGGGACAACGTAGATGGGAAGTCCTTCCCGTTTTAGTGGGTTGGATCAATAGACTCAGTTTGCTTAAAATAGCCGGCTCTTCTGGCTCCTGAATGGCTCCCTATGTAATTACGTAGGGAATTGTTTCCATGAGCCAAACCACCCATTCCTACTCAACTTTTAACCAGTTTTTTTTCAGGTTATAAGGGGCGTGGTCAATGTGTAAGGGGTGTGGTTACACTTTTGGGGGAGTGGTTAAGTGACTCCATTCACCTGAAAGAGCCGACTGGTTGACAAACAACTTATTGCTGCTTATAACAAGTTTTACAAAATGCCTTATAGTCTGGTGCACCGACTACTACTGATTTATTGTTGAAAGTTTGCGCCCATTTAATGTCATCTTCTTAAAGACAACAGTCTGATCTTATGTGTGATTTGTGAAGGTGAAATCATTCAATATTAGCATAACGCTTATAGGAGAATTGTATGGGACCGCATGTATATTATTCCTATAATGAGTATATTATATGCAGTGCGAACAGACGCCACATCCGCAGGAGACAACACTGTGACTTAATACAGAGGTGTGAATAGATGCATGAATGAGGCATAAATGATATGGAATCTCACGTGTAAAAAATGTAAAGAGATTTTTATTCCTAATGACCAATACAGGCAGTCCTCGGGTTACATACAAGATAGGTTCTGTAGGTTTGTTCTTAAGTTGAGTTTGTATGTAAGTCGGAACCATATACTTTATTATTGTAACCCCAGTCTCTGTGACAACTGGATTTTAAAAATGTTGGATTGTCATAAGAACCAGGATTAACAATACTACAGGCACCAATGATAACTGTTATAGCTGTTTATTGTAACCTAGGGCAAAAGTACAGTAATTTACCAATTACCAGAGGTCCGTTTGTAACTAGGGGTCGTATGTAAGTCAGGTGTTCTTAAGTAGGGGACCGCCTGTATTAGCTTTTAAAAACTAAAAATTGCCAACAGACTTACTTTTCCCAAGCAGAATAGTGGGTTGGCCGTGTGCCCATAAATGATAGTATATATTTTTGGAGTATATTTGGAGTATATTTTTCAGTAATCTTTTACATTCCGCCTTTTCCCCGCCCATGTCACACCTATCTTTTAGAAACAGATGAGGACAGTGAAAAAACTCCTTATGAACTTTTTTCTTAATAATAGATTAAAAATCTGAAAATAGATGCAATATTTTTCTAAAAACTTCCAATGTTACTAAATTTGAGCACCTAATGTAGAGCATTCAATAGTTAGAAACTTTGTAGGTAACAAGAAAAATCCACATTTTCAGAGGGGAGGAGACTTAAAGGGGTATTCCGGGAATATAAACGTCTGATACAAAAAGCCATAATGATATAAATAAATGAATGTAACAAAACTCAATGTCATTAGTCACAAAATGGAGCTTAAATAGTTTGATTTTAGGTTGGCCTCTCTAAAGTTATCACCAAGATGGCCGCTACTGGAAATCTGTGAAATGCTGTATTTTTGTTAATAGCAGTGAATTAGAGAATGTGTCATTTTGTTATTCTGAGTATATTTAAGAATCTTGTCTTCGTGGGAGGAATACCCCTTTATGTCTTGCAATTTTCCCTGACCTTTTATTGATTTTATCTGAGTTCTTTACATAAATCATGCTTTTTTTCTTGGAATTTGCATACTTTTTGGCACAACCTTATACAAACAAGTTGCCTACACTTGAAGAGAATTTGTGCATTGTTTTGCAACTTTTTAGGCGCAAATCAGTGATACATCATGCGCCAACATCTGCCACCAGGTGCAGTTCATGAAAAAGTAGAAAAAATGCACCCAAAAATGCACAGAAGTCTACGAAAAGGAGTCATATTTGGTTACTGTGTAGTGGTGTTAGTCAATCACCGTATAAAGGCAATATTCAGTCACTGAATAGTGGGATGACAATATAAAGGTATTTAAGGTATTTGTTAGTCACAGTATTATTTTGTTACTTTTTCCATTTTGGTGTAGTGCTATTATTTTTGATTTCTGTATAGTATAGTTCTTAAAGGACATCTAGCACCAGAATGAAAGATTGTAAACCAAGCACAGTGACATACTGGTGTGTGTCCCCTCTAGCAGGACCCGCTCTTCTTTTATCTTCCTATGCAATGGTTTTTAAGAAAAAAAGCTTTAAAAATTATGCAAATGAGTCTGAAAGGCTCCAGGCTCCATTAACACCTATGCAGCCCCTCAGGCTCATTTGCATAATTTAAAAGACTTATTTTTGTAAAAACCAGAGGATAAGAAGATAAAAGAAGAGCGGATCCTGCCAGAGGGGCGAGACACCATCATGTAAGCGTGCTTGGTTTAAAATCCTTGATTTTGGTGGTAGGTGTCCTTTAAGTCATGATTTTGTTTTGGTGCGGTGATATTGCTCATTCATGGTTTGATCATTTAATTCGGTCATGGTTTGGCTTAGTTATGTTATTGGGATATCATTCAGTCTCTGTATGGTGAATTTATATTACATATTGTTATTATTACACAGTTCAGATATAGTAATTATTGTTATATACTAAATCATAATCTGAGTGTTTTATCCAGTATATTTTCCCAGGACTGTGATATGATGGTACTATTCGGTCACTATATGGAGGCAACAGTTGGTTAGAGATGAGAGGACCCAAACTTTAAGGTGTGTCCCGTCTGACTTGGACATATTGCCGGATTGGCAATCCGGTAAATTGACGCCTCTACCTACTAGCCATGGCTGTGATGGGCCAGGGGGTACACCCTCAGGACACCCCTGGCCAATCACAGCCATGGCTTATATCTACGGGTGTCAATTTGCCAGATTGACTGCATGGCCTCCAATCCAGCAATATGTCGGGGTCAAGTGGGGCTCATCCAAACCCCAGACCTGAACTTAAAAAGCAATCTTACTCATCTCTACAGTCTGTCAAAAAAGGGTCAATTAATGAGTAACAAATAGATGATAATAAAATATACAGAACCATAGAAAAATGAAGAAAATCCAGCCCTGTGCCAAAAAGTCTTCAAGCTTTATTCTTGAAACCTAAGTGAAATCTTAACACATAGCACGTATGACTGACGCGTTTACAGCCAGGCTACAACTAAGGGCCACTGAAGGGCTCGAAATGCGTCAGTCATATGTGCCATGTGACTTTTTGGTTCAGTGCTGGATTTTCTCCATCCTTCTTTGGATCTGTGTATGGATATCTTGGAGTCCAGACAGTGCATTGCCCCGGCATTGTGACGTGATGTCTCCCATGAGTGCATGGATTACAGCATTAGAGGAGAGGGGTAAGCGGTAGGGTTCTTTCACTTCCTAAAATAAAATATATCTTGTTTATTTATCTGCTTAAAAATAAGGCAAATATTAGAGATATAAAAGTCCTGGATGATGCTCAGTTTTACGCTTCTCATATGGACCCTTTAAGCTGATGCGGCACAAAATAAAAGTCATCTGCACATAATCGGAACAGTTTTGTAAACTTTCCTTTGTAGTGAATATCACCTCCGGTACTGCCTGTGGTAACCATTTCATGACATCAGAAGGCTACAGCTCGGTGCACTGTCATCAAGCTCTCAGGGGATGTGGGAATATATTTATAGTAACATGTAACTACAGTTGGAGAGATCAGAATTGATTAATTGAATCACACAATTAACATATTAATTTACACCTGTGAAGTACTCACCGAATAACCGCTGATCGAAGAATAAAAATAGAAGGAAAAAAACAAAAAACACTGTAATTAACACTTACGTTAAAGTCGTGCTAAAATGTAAGACAAAGGAAGTACAGAATTACACCAACTCCAACCTATCACAGCGAGAGCCATCTACTAATACAAACTAAAGAAATACTGTATGGCAGTCACGGTGAACCTTTTAGAGGCCCAAACTACATCCATAAACCCACTTATTTATCACAAAATGCCACAGCTTTCAATAGTATCAGCATCTTGAGGACACAGATACGTTGAAAGAAGGAGGGGAATTTCCGATTTTCCCATCTCTAGGGTCCCCTTGAACAGGAGAAATCATGAGGCAGGAGCTTTAATCAGGGTCGGCTCCAGGTTTCACTTGGCCCCTAGGCGACAGAGCCTCAGTGGGCCCCTTTGCAGTGAATTCACGTACCAGAGCTTTAATGATAATCCAGGCCTGTCCACACCTCCTGCTCCACCTGCAGTCCCAGAAAGTGTTGATTTAAAATAGCAGGGAAGGCAGCACATGCTGGGCTACCCAGGAGTGCAGGAGGAGGCCACGAGTCACTTATCCGGTCAGGCAAAGTTTGTGCTAGGCTAACTAGGTCGCTTATATACATTTATTATGTTCTGTTGTACTTTAAAAATGTAAAAAAAAGTGCCAGGTGAGTCAGTCAGAGCAATTTCTCGCATTTCTGTCGCAAACTACAAGAGCAGAAGAAATCTACCATCTCCTCACCACCAAGATCATCTCACAGTACCATAGCTCCCAACCCTTCAAGACAGTCCCAGTATTTCACCGCTGTCCCGCCATCCCAGCTGGTTGGGCGATTGCTCCAGGTTGCCCCTCACTGCTCTACTTTGTCTTGCCTCCTGCTGGTTCCTGGTTCCGGACATTACAGCTGCAGAGAAGTGGACGTATTGGGACCAACTCGCTGATACCTCCTCACATGTCGGCTTCTCTTTAGCACATCATGTAAGGAGCTAGCTCTTCACCTCAGCCAGCCATACACCCTCCGACTTCGAGTCACATTCAAAGGCCCGGCAGAAGAGGAAGTGGGACTGCTGCTCGGGAACGAGGGAAGGAAAGTATCATGTTTTTTTTGTTTAATACAGGAGAAGAAGAGGGGCCACTGTAAGAGGTGGGCAGGGGTCGATAATACGAGTATGATGGAGGACAGGAGGCCACAGTAAGAGTAGGATGGAGGACAGGAGTACAGAGGAAGAGTAGGATGGAGGACCAGAGCCCACAGGAAGAGTAGGTTGGAGGACAGGAGGCCACAGAAAGAGGAGGAGATAAACCAATTCAGGACTACTGATAAAACAACAGACTACTGCTAAAGTAAGCAGCTCCAAGCGCTATCTCCGATGCAGCAGAGTTACCCTGCTAGCGTTACCGGAACTCTCCGATAATGCTGACAAACACTGCCGCAGAGTACATCCCTGCCTCATCCCTGGATCGCCCCGCCCACTGCATAGGCCAGCGGTGACTGCCGAGCATCATGCAGCAGTCACCGCCCCTAGCCCTGCCCCCTCATGAATATGCTGGACCACTTTGAGCCAAGTCTGCCGTTTCTATTATATGGAGATAGCGTTAGGAGCTGCTTACTTCAGTAACACCTCCTAGTTCTTTTGTTATGGGTGACAAATCTTCTTTACCTTACATATTCTGTTCCACCAACTACCAGCACTGATAGCAACCTAGGGCTAGAGAAAAAATTACATCTGTGCTGGGAACGGTGAAACCACATGTATTACAGTGTGCAAAGAGTTTGAGTTGGTGAAGGTAGCAATAGGTTCCTTTTCTTGACTCTTGTGTATCCATCTGTACAGAAAAATCTGGGAAGTGTTTGTCTCTCACAACATTCTGCTGTCATTACTATCATCTTTATCATCTATGGGTTGATGTTTTCATGCATTATTATTATGCTGGCCTTTTGCTTTTATTAAAGGTCTCCTCTGGCATATAGTGATGGAACATAAGGCTGCGCACCGTCTGCCAGCAGTATGGACTATGACATTTCTTGCTCAATTAATGAAAAAACTTGGCCAAATATATATAACTGCATATTTAATGATATGTGAAAGAAAATCGAAAGATTACTTCTCAGTGTAGATGCATATTCCCATAAATCATTAAATCGTATTTTCCCATAGGTAGCCCTATAGGAAGGATCTGCAGGTCAGGGAGTGTTCATCTCATGTGATTTGTATTCACATCTGCTGTGCATTGTTATCACGTCACTGTTTTATTATCAGATTATTAATAAAGATTATGGACGGACCTCTATGGCCTTTGTAGGCGGCGTAGATATAATTACTTCTCGTCTCACTGTACACACGGCCTGCGGCGATAAACGGCATGAAATTCTAATACTGATAATTAGAAATAGACTTTCATATCATCTCAGTTACTCGTCACCTTGTGTCTGGGGGACTACCGTCTGCATATATGTGGCTATCTAACTAAGGCTACATTTACACTGCCGCTGCCCGCCGTACCGTAGCACGATGGACACATGGCCGGGGAGAGGAGGAGGGGGAGAGCGCCGCTCACCCCCGCCCCTCTCCATAGGGATATATGGTGCATGGCGCCGTATTCCTTCGAAAGATAGGGCATGTCCTATCTTTCTACGGGGTATGGAGTGGAACGGTGCCGCAGGTGTGCTGAACCGCACTGCTCCAGTTGGGCGTTGTGCGGCCATTGTCGTCTATGAGGGAAATATATCGGCAGTATAAATGTTGGCCGTATATATACGTCCCCCACATGGCAGTGTGTACAAATCCAATTTAAGAACAAACCTAAAGAACCTATCTTGTGTGTAACCCGGGGACTGCCTGTATTTGGTATTGAGGTTTTTTTTGCTTATCTTATAGAGATCCAGGACTGTTTGGTGGCCCAATCACTAGTCTACAAAACCAGAAATTAGGATGAAAGTATATTTGTATATGTCCCCTATGATTTGTAAAGCACTGCGAAAATTGATCACGTGATCAGATTTTGGTGCAATCGTGCCGAAATGCGACCCAAATCGGGAGGCGCGTCCGACGCACAACCCGACTGTTTCTAAGCGCGGGATTTACAATTTAAATTGTGTCGCAAGACAATGCACTCACATACACCGGGAAGAAGAAGGTGAACTCCAGCGGATCGGAGCGGGGGAAGCGACACATGCAGGAAAATGGACGCACGATCTTGAAGAATCGCGCCAGACATCATCCTCGTCAGAGAACACACCTCGGGGATCGCAACAGGACTGGCTGAGTAAATCTGCCCCAATATGATCCACGAGGATGTCCGTGGTGGTACGGTGTGTGGCGGACACAATGGCGCAGGGACACCGGGGTAAATTGTTGCAGCTGAGATGTCAAGTTTCTTAAAGTTGCCATCTGTTTCTTCCACACAATGGAGGCAAATCTTAGCAGATGAATTCTGATTCCAAATAGTTTTGTAGAGACACATTTCTTGTAATCCCAGTATCTCCAAGAGACTATTCAATCTTTTCTTCTGGAGGTTGAAGAAATGAATGGTTGCAATTGTGTAGTTTAGTGGAATCCCCTGCTCACAGAGGGCTGTTCTATATTTCAGTAGGGAATCATTTCTAATTTCTTGGTGTTATCAGGTAATAAATACCATTGGTTAAACAATTAACATATTAATTACAAACCATTACAATTTTTGACCACTAGATGGTGGTAAAGTACACTTAAACCATTTTAAAGGACATCTACCACCAGGATGAAGGATTGTAAATCAAGCACACTGACATACTGGTGTGCGCCCCCTCTGTCAGGATCTGTTCTTCGTTTAGCCTTTGTTATTACAAGAAAATGTTTTAAAAAATTGTGCAAATTAGCCTGAGGGGCTCCAGGCTCAATAGATGTCAAAAGAGCCTGGTGTCCCTCAGACTCATTTGTAAAATATGTAAAGCATTCTTTCCAAAAAACAAGGGTTAAGAAGCCAAACAAAGAGCAGATCCTGGCAGAGGGGGCACACACCAGCATGCCAGTGTGCTTGGTTTACAATCCTCAATCCTGGTGGTAGTTGTCCTTTAAGGCCTAATTGAGACCTGGGACTAGAAACCGGGACTTTGTCTCTTGGTCCGGAACAATGCTGGGAATAGTGTGTCTCTTAACCATCTGGGGCGGCAGGACAGAGGTATAAAACCGGGATTGTCCTGCCGAATCGGGGACAGCTGGGAGGGAATAATAATTCCTTTATTTATATAGGGCACACAGATTACGCAGCGCTGCACAGAGTTTACCAAATCAGTCCCTGTCCCCAATGGGGCTCACAATCTAATCTAATGCCATGTTTTGGAATGTGGGAGGAACCCATAGGACCCGGAGGAAACCTAAGGCTTTTACACTGTATATTCTCACCCTGTACAAAGCACCATTGCCCGTCCCCTCTTATTGTGGTCCATTTCTCTGCTCCCCCTTTTATTATTAACCGGTCTCTGCTCCCCCTCCCCTTTCATTGGCCCCTCCTTCTCTGCCCCCCTTCCTTATCTACCACCTGTTATTGTGCCCTCTTCTCTGCTCCTTGTCTCATGGCTCCTCATTTGTTGCATAAAAAGAAACTGTATGAACCTTTCTTCATTCCCCCGCTGCTGTCCTGCCTCCTTCTCCTCTGAGACATGTCTGTACTGCAGCAGTGCTTGGCAGGTGGGTGGTGATGACGTCAATGCGCCTGCCAGGCTCTGCTGTATACACACACGCTGGATCCGGGATGGTTGGGAGGTATGGTGTAACTCCTGGACCACAATGCATAGTCAGTACCAGTACCAGGTCTAGTAACCTATAGGGAAGAGACACCTTGTGATACCCCTAAGGCTCTATGGCCTCTAATTATGCCCCTGCCATGCAGTTTGTGCCATACTGTAAGGAGAATGTAGGGTCTCCCTTACTGATCCAACTGCATAATTCAGTGGGTCCCTAGTAGTCATTTTATCACGTTATCCACCAGTGTAGTGTTAGATGATGTGACCGCGATACTCCTCTTATACATAATTACAGCTTTTACACGTTTATCTTGTGACCGGTAGGAACATGCATTATATATAATAAACACACTCTGTTGCCAAGTTACAATGTAGCAACATGTGAAATAAATGACCATGTGATATAAATGTCCATCTGTCAAAATTGTAATTTTTCTGAAATTCCGAAGTGTAAATAATGATTCATATTTTATTCTCCTTGAACTTTTTAAAATGTCAATAAACGATAAATTTCATTTTATTATATTATTTTATAAAGGAGTGTCTGAGTTTTTGATGGAACTAACAAATCATACAAGGTCCTGGTGGAGATATCGCAGTTGGCTTGGATACCCTAATCCAGTTCATGTAAATCCATTGATGTGAACAGTATTTCTAGGTTTTTTTTGTTTGTTTTTTTTTTTTCCAGTGGTTGATTTCCTTTAAACAATAAAACCTTTATACAGCAGTTACCTATATTCTTGCATCTTATGATAATTCATGACTTACGTTTGTGAATCCATTCATAATGTTGACGGTTGTTTACTCATTTTTTCATGCAACGTTTCCAAATGCTCCGATGAGTTATTAGAGGATGTCTATGCTATTTGTGTAGAGTGTTAGTCAATGGGAGGAAAAAAAAAGCGAAACAAGAGTGAGTGCCCACTTTCATACATGTTCGTTTCAATTAGATGTCTCATAGTACAACTAAGATAAAGAGTCCGTGACATCAGTTCTGCTTTAAGTAGAAGATTCGGTTAAATCTACGTCAAGGATTCACTTGTTTTGCTTTATGTATCACTTGCAGAAAGACACCGCTCCTCCCTCTATGAACAACCAGTGGTAGAGCCTCTCTATTATTCTATTCTATGCCCCAATTCTGTTTTTTGACTTATTAATAAAACTGCATTTCAACAAAAATAACATAAAGAAATACACAATGCTATAGCCCAAAAATTATTGTCCATTTTTTTTAGCAGAGGTAAACAAATGGAAATATGAGCCTTATTTCTATATTTTAAGGGCCATAACTCATTCTATCGATAACATTTTCTGGGATACATAGGACTTATTTACTACATTTAATTGATTTATTATTTTATGGTTGTGAATGTATTGTGTGTACAGTTTTAAGGGTTGGGGGTCACATTTTTAATTATATTGAGGCACCCCTCTTGGCCTAAAACTAGCCCTGCACAAGGACCATGACCTCTACAGAAGTCCTGCAATGGTATGGGCTCAACCCCTGATCCCTCATGTAGGCCGTAGTGCAGGTGAGCATACAGCCGTGCTCAGGAGAAAGGAGGAGCTTATCCCTCTCCATAGAGAAGTACAGAACTGGCAAAATATAGGACATGTCCTATATTATTCGGTGCACAGTCACAGTGCAGTGAGACAATGGGGCTCATTTACTAAGGTTCCGCGGAACGGATATTCCGACGATTTGCATTTTGCACCGCACACGAACGGATTGTGTCGCAATCGCATCGGCTTTCATGCGACACAAATCGGGATGGGGCCGCCAGACGATCCGACGGGATTTAACTTTACATTTGTGTTGAAAGATCAAGCACTTACATACACCGGGAAAAAGAAGATGAACTCCAGCGGACCTGAGCGTGGAAGCGACACATGCAGGAAATTGGTGCGCGATCTTAGTGAATCGCGGCAGAGTTCATTCTCGTCAGACACTCTGGATCGGGGAACGCGCAGGGACCGGGTAAGTAAATGTGCCCCAATGTGTGCTCACGTTGTTTGGGCACCATAGGCACCAGTAGGGATCGATATCAATCACCCTCACATTTGTGTGCACGGGGCCTAAGATTGTGCTAATAAAGTAAATGTATGGCACATCGTATTGTGGGGCACAAGGGAACAGCTACAATCCGAATCCAAAGTAAGAAATAATCCCAGCACTCACATGATCATCAGCTCTTATTCTTTATTCAGTAATCTCCTAATAGCATTCAGAAATAGAATGTGTTTCTCAAGCTTTTCTCAAGTAAGGCTACGCTCACACGACCATTGGGGGACATATATACAGCCGCCATGTATACGTCCCCCATAGGCCGGCAATGGGCGCATGGAATGGTACGGAGCAGTACTGCTCCATACCTGGGGAAAAGATAGGACATGTCCTATTGTTCCCCGTATTATGGTGCCGTGCGCCATATATCTCTATGGAGGGGGGCGGGGGCGAACAGCGTTCACCCCTTCCTCCTCTCCCATGTGTGGGGGTGTGGATGTAGCCTAAGATTATGCCAACACCACAACATAACTGAATGTTATGATGCAAGGGAATATCATGATGTACAGTTGCACCATAATGTTCCTGGAGGTTTATAAGGAACTTTCACCACATCCATCAACTTCAATTCTTTGTCTCCTTCAATTGGTGACATTTTAACTGAATCTGATGGAATTTGTTATCTTGAGTGATCGGTTCTGTTAATAAAATCTATGTGGTCTTCTCCACCCACTGACCAGTGATCTATCCAGTACTAGGTCATCAACACCTAAATCCCAGAAAACCCCCAAATTATAGAATTATTCTATTCATCTTAAAGAGGACCTATCACCTGTAAAAACAGCACCAGGAGCTGCTTACTAAAGCGACAGTCACCGCCCCTAATCCCGCCCCCTCATGAATATGCCGAACCGCTTACAGCACAGTCCGGTGTACATTGCGGCAGTGTTTGTTAGCGTTATCGGAGGTTTCCGATAACGTTAGCAGTGTAACACTGCTGCATGTGTTGTAGCACTAGGAGCTGCTTACTTAAGCGCCAGTCACCGCCCCTAATCCCGCCCCCTCCTGAATATGCCGGACCGCTTACGGCACAGTCCGGTGTTTCTATTGTACATTGCGGCAGTGTCTGCTAGCGTTATTGGAGGTTTCTAATAACGCTACCGGTGTAACATTGCTGCATGTGTTGTAGCAGTAGGAGCTGCTTACTTTAGTAGTGCAGGTGACAGGTCCTCTTTAAGTAATAGATCCCTTTTGTGGTGTTTATTGTAAAATGTGCTTAGTTACCAAGCAGTGTGACCACTGGCCTCAGCAGTCGGTCTGCCGCTCGTGTGAACACATTGTGCCAGTGCTTTCATATTAATACTCAGAATAATTCTCTTACTAAATTGGTTTGTTTTCAATCAGACATTCATGAAAAAAGGAGGCAACTCGGAAGCAGCAATACATTGTGTGGGCATAAATTGGGTTTAATTATAACTGTGTGTTATGACATAAGACTATTTGCAGAATGCCGTCTGAGGCGAGCTATAGAGTGGCATCCTCTCTGCTACATTCAGAAGTAATATGTCAGGAAATTCTTTTAGTAACTGGGTCTCCATGAAGTTTCTCACAATTTGCAATGCCAGGTCCTGCTTTATAGCAAGTGACTGTTGCTGCCCACATCTTACTGCTGCCTGAGGCATGAGGCTCAACTCGCCTCACTGATGGTGCACCCCTAGTTATGGCTATAACAGAATCTTACATTCTTTACTATGAACATTAAACTCAGCGACAATTGTTGCATCTTGTACATAAGCAATGATTTCCTTCTGAGAAAGATTTGTACCCACATCTACCTGTGCACTGGTCGATTTCGATATTTGGTCTACTTTTTATGTTTTTGATGATCTTATATGTGTAGGGTAATATTATATATATATGGTAGGATTGACTAGACAGTCTATGGATAAAGTAGTTAAAAAAAAAGTGATAAAAAGACTTAAAAGTTAAAATCACCCCTTAACCCATTTTTTCATCAAGTTCACTGTATTTGGAATTTTTTTCTGTTTCTCAGTACACAGCATGGAAAATTAACCCCTTTTCAACACCTGCGGTAGTAATGCGGCGTGTTTTGGGAGCGGTTGGACAGAGAGGGTTCCTGGTACTGAGCACTCTCTGTACCATATTGGATTCGCCCCCTGTGAGGTTATCGGGGGGGGGTTGTTGATCGGTTACTATGATAGTCAGGATTCTGCACTAGACGCACAGGCCTGTCATTCAGCTTGATCTCTAAGTGTCTGCTACTTCAAGATGCTTACAGATAACTAGCAAAGCTGCCATATACTGAAAGATATGGGTATTGCTGTGTCCCAAAATGTTCGATCTATCAAAATATAATAATAGCTAATCCCATTGTTTAACCTGTAATGGAGAACAGCACCCAAATGTAATAAAAAGTGATCAAAAGGTTGTACAGTCCTCAAAATAGTAGAAATGAATGAAATGAAAACATCATCTCATCTCGCAAAAATGACACTTCACACAGTTCCGCGCACTGAAGTATGAAATGTTATTAGTGCCAAAAAATGGTAAAATACACATGTACAGAATGTTTTCATTTTTGTAAATGTATTAAAACAGAATAAAACCTTTAGAACATAAATTTAGTATCCTTGTGATCATACCGACCCAAAGAATAAAGAAAACATTTAATTTGGGGCGCACAGTTGAAGCCGTAAAAAACAAGTCCCCAGGA
The DNA here is from genome assembly GCA_019512145.1 of Engystomops pustulosus. Lineage (NCBI taxonomy): Eukaryota > Metazoa > Chordata > Amphibia > Anura > Leptodactylidae > Engystomops > Engystomops pustulosus. Next base: position 14,560,623 of record CM033643.1, on the reverse strand, counting down.
AAATGTTGTGAATTCATTTTTTCCACCAATTTCACTGTATTTGGAATTGTTTTCCGGCTTCCCAGTACATGACAAGGAATATTAAATATTTCCCAACTTTTTCCGATTTGTGTGCACTGGGTTTTTGGCGTGCGTGATTGTATTTTCGCGCCGACTTTCATGCAACACAAATCAGGGGCGTGGCCTTCAGAGACAACCCAACTGATTCGGACTTAGCGCGGTATTTAAAATTCAAATTGTGTCACAAGACATGCACTTACATGCACCGGGAAGAAGAAGGTGAACTCCGGCGGACCTGAGCAGGGAAGCGACACATGCAGGATACCGAGCGCACGATCGTAGTGAATCGCCCCGGACTTCATCCTCGTCGGACAACGCACCTCGAGGTGCCCCAATAACGAAAAAGGCTTTGGTGGTTAAGGTGTTAAATAATGCCAATAAGAAGTATAGTTTGTTACACAGAAAACAAGCCCTGATAAAAGCTCCATACACAAAAAAGTAAAAAAAAATCTGGATTTTTAAAGAAGAGAAGCAAAAAATTGAAATGCAAAAGCAAAAAAAGGCCATTGGAGGGAACGGGTTAATCTGTCACTGAGAACAGATTAGTTTGACATGACCTCTATTTTTTACCTTTATTTTAATATTCTCACTCAAAAACTTATTACTCTTGGAAAAAGTTTGTTTTTCACAGAAGCTGCGACTCTCTTGGCCGTTTCGGTTTGTGCTCCCCTCGGGATCTGAGCTCTTGAACTGGTACAAACTAAACATCTCATTATAGTTCAGTTTACTTGTCCCTATGGAGCTGCTACATGTCTAATGGGGTCTAATGTTTCTCTTCCAGGAAATCAATATGTAACGATGGAGAAAGTCAATATGAACAGTTATTCATTTTATGTGCAGTAGGTAGAGTAGGTGTTAGGTGGGTCTCATCACTCGGCTCGCAGTGCAGACAAGTAACATGGAGGAAGAGGGGCTGGGGGTGCAGGGATGTAACAGGTATGGACAAGAAGTCATATTTATGTACATTGTGATGGATTAGGGTCCCATCACATAGAGCCCATTACACACCAATAAATTTCATTGATTGCAATCAGCCGAGCATCTCCGAGACCGGTGAACACTCTTCAGCCCCCGTATATTTGTGATTCGATTGTTTTCCTCTTACAAATCAAGTCATGAAAATTCACATTTCTTGTGAATTCACTGAATATTATCCTAAAGTACCGATTTAAAGGTCTAGAGTTCATCACCGCAACGGGGGAATTACTATTATGATACTGCAGCAGACAATAATCAGCCGACCTTTCCGACTCTCACCTTGTAAGCACTCGCCCATCATTCTTCCAATGCTTGACTAAGGAGCAGTATATCACGCTGAGAAAGGTCAATGGGTAAACACAGTCATTTAGGCAATTTACGTTTTGATTACAGTAAAAATTGTTATTTTAGTCTTCTTAGGGCACTTGTCGGTTACTCTTAGGGTGGGTACTAGCACAAATCGTGGTGCCAGTACCACCTGTTATATTGCACTGTCAAACCTGACTGCAGTACCTCACAGTGCTGAACATGGTCACCACCATATATGCTTGTCGGTGCCGGAACCCGGCGTGAAGAGTAGCCGGCAGCTATGGGGCACTCACCGGACCCTGGGGCTGCTGCAGTATAGATTGGACCACCGGTAAGCACTATGGGGGGTCGGAGCCACGGGAGACAAACTTACACATGACTGCGGCGTGTAAGGGGTTAAACACCCAGGATCAGAGTTTTTCCAGTCCCGGGTCTTAATGCTGGGTCTGGGCTTGATGTCACGGGCCAACACTGGCACTTGCAGGGCTCGATGTCCTGAAAGATGCATCCGCCAGAAGAAGGACCGTTGTAAAAAGACGATAGGGCGGTCATTAAGTGGTTAAAGGGATTTTCCCGCAAAACAAGTTAGGCTGTATCCACAAGATGGGGGTCTAACTTGCTGACGGGTAGGGGTCTCCATAATACAGCCGATCGTGCATGGCTGGGTTGCCTCATTCATCTCTACGGCGCTGGCGCTGTCCGACTATGGCACTCAGCAATCTGCGTCAGCTCCGTAGAGATAAACGGGGCATCCCAGCCAGGCATGACCGGCTTCTCTCCCCATCTTGGGGAGCAAAGAGGGGCCCGAAAGAGGTACATCCAACCTCATGGTTCTCGTGATCTGTGGGGGTCTCATCTCCAGCACAGTCAGCAGCGAATCTTCTAACGTAAATTATGGGCACAGGATGGCGCTGAAGCCTGAATGGGCACAGATGAGACATTTGATTTATATGTTTCACATACTAAACAGTGTATAAAACAGAACTTGTTGTCCTAATTACATCCTGCAAATGATATGTGACTTTATATTTCATAAAAACAGTATAAAATATCTGCCTAATATGTGTACAGCAGTCAGAAGGAAAATCTGTTTTTGCTCCCAATAGCAACCGATCAGAGCGCAGGTAGAAAAATGAAAGCTGTACTGTGATTGGCCGCTTTGGGTGACATAGACCCTTTTCTTACCGACACCTTGTCTGTCTCGCTGCAGAGATGATTATACGATATTCAGAGGAAGATGAAAGGATTGTGAATAAGAGTGATGTTCTGTGCAATTTTGGAAATAAATTTGTTTCTACGTTGTACTCAGCTTTAATATGTCTCCCGAGCAAGGAGAGGATGACACAATGGGGCGAATTTACTTACCCAGCCCATTCGCGATCCAGCGGCGCATTCTCTGCGGTGGATTCGGGTCCGGCCGGGATTCATTAAGGTAGTTCCTCCGACGTCCACCAGGTGGTGCTGCTGTGCTGAAGTTTCCCGGAACGCCCTGGAATACACCGAGCCGGGCTGAGTGAAGGTAAGTGCAAGCTCCGCAACACTTTTTTTTTTTAAATGCGGCGTTTTTTCCGAATCTGTCGGGTTTTCGTTCAGCCACGCTCCCGATTTCCGTCGCGTGCATGCCAGCGCTGATGCGCCATAATCCGATCGCGTGCGCCAAAATCCCGGGGCAATTCAGGGGAAATCCACGCAAATCGGAAATATTCGGGTAACACGTCAGGAAAACGCGATTCGGGCCCTTAGTAAATGACCCCCAATGAGAAATCCAGAAAACCCTTCATAGCAATACTAGAATAACGATAATAAATAGATTTAATTTACACTACTTATGTATATACAGACAGTCCCCGACTTAAGAACACCCGACTTACAGGCGACTTCTAGTTACAGACAGAGCTCTGGATGCTGGTAATTTACTATACCTAAAGGGGTGTTCCCATTTTGGCAAATTAATGTTAATGTCTGTATAATAAGAAGTTATACAATCTCCCAATATACTTTCTGTATCAGTACCTCACAGTTTTCTATATCTCTGCTTGCTGTCCTGCTATAGAAAGCTCCTAAGTTTACTTTCAGTGGGCAGAAATCTGACCCTGGTCACACAGGTGCACGGCTCGTTATATCCCTGGTCATGTGATGTCACACAGGTGCACGGCTTGTTATATCCCTGGTCATGTGATGTCACGGTCACACAGGTGCTGGCTCGCTTTATCCGGTCATGTGATGCACACAGGTGCACGGCTTGTTATATTCCTGGTCGGTGATGTCCACACAGTGAATGGTCAGGTATCCTGTTCGTGAGGTCACACCAGAGAGGCTGTGTTAGATCAGAGAGTACAGCCAGACTTGTGTGATATCACGAGCCGTGCACCTGTGACCATGGGTCCAGATGTTCTGTCCACTGGACAGTAAACATGGAAGTAACTGTGAACGGAAATACAGTTCTATAGGCCAGACAGCACGTCAGAGATCTAGGTCAACCGTGAGGTATTGCGATACAGAACGTATATTGGAAAATGTTGTATAACTTTCATTACTCAAATACCATTCATTGTGGCTGACTGGGATAATCCCTTTAAGCCCTCAGGCTGCAATGAATAGCTGAAGATTAATATAACACACTCTGCGATGTGCTTTATTATTAATCCGTGTTCTTTGACAAGCAAATTGAAAATCCAATTGTCACATTGACTAAAAATGTATTATCTGGAGTTTCACTTACAAAATATACCTGTTCTGACTCACAGTACATACAAATCCAACTTAATATCAAACCTACAGAAAAACTAATCTGTCAAAGGACTGTGTACCGGGAGTGCTGTTTGGAATCATTATGATCTTTATAAACTTTTTACTAGGGGTAAGAACTAAAAGATATACCGTATTTGCGGAGTATAGGCGCACATCAAAATGGATGCTAAAGTGTCTGTCCGATACTAAGGCACACCGGATTATACTGATGAATGACCAGGCAGGCAAGACTTGCGCCACAGCTCAGGCAGCTGTTGTCTGTAGTACAACTTGGTACACTGCAATAGTTCTTTTCAATGGAAAGTGCTTCCTTCTCCACTTACTTGGCTGTTATCACCTTCCCTGTTTCCTTCCTAATGTGCCTTTCACTCCTAGATCAGCGCTGAATTCTCTCTTACTACCAAGAGACAATGCTACCAACATCATGGATGGGAGGGGCATCCTCTACACCTAGAGGAGAGGAGGTTCTACTATCACCATAGACAGGAGCATCCTCTACATCTAGAGGAGAGGCAGTTCTACCAACCAAGACAGGGGACATCTCTACACCTAGGAGAGGACGGTTTCTACCATCACCATAGACAGGGGACATCCTCTACACCTAAGGAGAGGAGTTCTACCATCACATAGACAGGGAATCCTCTCCACCTAAGAGAGGAGTTCTACCATCACCATAGACAGGGGGCATCCTCTACAACCTAGAGGAAGGATCTCCTTCCACCATCACCATAGACAGGGCACTCTACACCTAGAGGAGAGGCGGTTCTATCATACACATGACAGGAGGCATCCTCTCACCCTCAAGGAGAGGCGGTTTACCATCACCATAGCCATCTCTACACCAGAGGAGAGACGATCACCAATCACTCATGACAGGGGCCCATCTCTACACCTAGATAAGGAGTTCTACCAAACCATAACAGGTCCTCCCTACACCTAGAGGAGGGGTTCTACCATCACATAGACAGGCATCTCTAAACCTAGAGGAGAGAGGAGTTCTACCATCACCATAGACAGGGGGCATCCCTCTACACCTAGAAGGGCATCTAACAATCACCATAGACAGGGGCATCCTCTACACCTAGAGGAGAGGTGTTCCTACCATCACCATAACAGGGGATCCCTACACCTAAGGAGAGGTGGTTTCACATCACCAAACAGGGGGCATCCTCTACACCTAGAGGAGGAGTTCTACATCACCATGACCGGGGGCATCCTCTACAGCTAGAGGAAGGATGTCACCATCACCATAGACAGGTGGTATCCTCTACACCTGAGGAGAGAGTTCTACCATCACCATAGACAGGGGGCATCCTCTACACTCTAGAGGAGAAGGGAGTCAACATCACCATAGAGCAGGGGCATCCTCTACACCTAGAGAGAGGTGGTCTACCATCACCATAGACAGGGGCATCCTCTACACCTAGAGGAGAGGTGGTTCACCATCCACCTAGACAGGGGCATCCTCTACACCTGAGGAGGAGAGGTTCTACCATCACCATAGACAGGGGGCATCCTCTACACCTAGAGGAGAGGTGGTTCTACCATCGCCATAGACAGGGAGCATCCTCTACACCTAGCGGAGGGGTCGTTCTACCATCACCATAGACAGTGTTACTCCTTCTACTGGTGTCTGTACAGTTTGTAGAAAGGGGACGTACGCAAATATTTATTTAAAAATATTTATCATATTTAAATGGACTGTGTGACAATATAACAAAGGGGCTGTGATTTCTTTATTGTATTGCAGCAATTAACAAACATATTAAAAATATCCTAATGAGCCGGAGGCGCTCCGGCCTGTATCATCAGAAAGGCTCTTGGCTTCGATGTCTAATCATATATGCAAGCCTCCACTCTTAGGAGACAACCAGTGACACCGGCGGTGTCAATCTGCCCCTATGTCTCTGATACCTTACAATTCATCCGGATGCTTCTGTCCTGTGTCACATCATGAATATACACTAGTGACCCAGTGCCCCTGGCAGCCATGTGCCCCAGCCATCACACTACCACCGCGGTGTATTACACATCATGTTCCATGCTTTCTCCATACTTTTTTCTTTATGGTAGATGTTGATCTTGTTGATATTTTGGTAGAGGTTGATCTGGGTTTCATCTGTCCAGAGAATGTTCTTCCAGAACTGTTCTGGCTTTTTTAGGAAAGTCCAATTTAGCCCTTTTTATTCTTGAAGCTTATGAATGGTTTGCACTGTGCAATGAACCCTCTGTATTTCATAGAGTCTTCTAGACTAGAGGTGGATTTGGATATTGATACATTGCATACATTAGGTAGAGAGTGGTCCACTTGGTTGACGAAGGGGTTTCTATTCACCATGGAAATGATTCTGTGATTATCCACCTGATTTCTTCTGCAGGAGTCCAGGTCAGATAATATTCAACCATCCAGGATCTACAAAGGCGGCAGGAAACACTAGAGATAAAGGAAATCCCAAGGGGACCATCAACCAAAAAGCAACAAAACGTAGTCATCAATCATCTAAAGAACTAACTGTTACACAACAAAAGGTATTGTTTGAAGGACTTTCTTTCTGTGTTAATGGGCTCCCCAATTGGTTTCAGATTGAGATTGATTTGTACAATTTATTTCACAATACACTACAGATACAGGAATCCAAAAGGTTCTAGTAACAAGTTGGCGCCTACCAAAATGGCTCTTCCCAGCAAAACATAGTCGTCAATCATCTAAAAAACTGACGTCTACACAACAAAAGGTATTGTTTGAAAAACTTTCCTTCTGTGTTTATAAGCACCCTGATTGGTTTCAGATTTAGATTGTTCTATACAATTTATTTCACCATATCAAAAATTTTTGGTGAAAATACTACATCCTCCAGGGTCATTACTGGGTGGGACCATTATATCAAGTCGTTAGCGTTTTGAGCGTCTTTTTAGCGCCACGGCAAAGTTCGGCACTTAGTGATTCGAGTCCCTGCACGTGATCTGCATGTGGGGCACAATTCTAAGGGTCCTCAAGCCGCGAGATAGGAGGTCCGCGGGTTTTCCTGAATATTTCCTCTTGCGCTTGTATTCACGAAATGTTGGCGCACCGATCGATTTTTGGTGTGCACGCGGCCTCCTTTCTGCGCGCACGATAATCGGGGGGGCCACACGGACAACCCGAAGTGGAATCGCAGCAGAATCCAAAGCGCAGATTAAAAGCATTTGTGTGCAAGATCAAGGTCCACTCACATACACCAGAAAAAAGCAGGTGAACTCCGCAGCGACCTGTGCGCAGCAGTCGACAACCTAGTGAATATCCGGCGATGGCACATAGTGACATCCCACAGAACCCCGATCAGCGTCGGAGAAACCCCGCCGCGGATCGCACCTGGGACCGGGTAAGTAAATGTTGCCCCAGTTGGAGAGGCAATCTATACAATGTTGCACTGGATCTATCACACATTGAGCCTAAAAAGGCACAAAATAGGCGCAAAAATTCCCTCCTCTGAGCACGTGCCACTTCCAAAAACTTCCCTGTCATTAACTAAAAACATGCATTTTAGGTTCCCCAAATGAAGATTCCCTCTATTCAACAGGAAAATACTTCGGAGGCAGTTTATTAAACTGGTAAATTTTCCCAGAGAACGAAGTTCTCATGTCTGATGGCGAGTGATGGCAAACCGTTTAGAGAGACCGTTCCCAAACTACAACCAGGGACCCGCTTATGTTTATCGCAAAGTGCCAACACCGAAATTTAATTTGCTTGTTAACCTCCCTTCTCGTTTCACAGTGTTTCGTTGATACAGGCCACCTGAGGACAACCAATAAAGCAAAAATAGATCCAGTGTAGAGCTGTCCATTTAAAATCTCCTGGTGCTCAGGACACAAGTCTGGAGTCTGGGACTGCAGGAAGATACCGGGTCATCTCTGGATGGCCTGATGCCACAGGAAAGGCTTGTTCCGAGTGCCAACGCTCTGGCCAGGCCATGGCATAGCCCATCACTGCCTCTATGGGATCATCTGGGAGTGAGTTATTAATTGTACGATCTGAGATATATTCAGTCTCCCTTGTACTGTACATGATAATAAAAAAGGCAAAAGACTCATTTCAAGTGAAGAATTTTTTTTTGCACATCTCTGTACAACTTTTAGTCCTGAGTTACATCACAATGACTAGGGTTGTGACAGTGAAGCCCTGACGTTCTGTCACACATTTTCTCAGTACTCTTTTCATAGTGGTCACAATAGATCTGCATTTGCGACAATTAGGCGTCAAATGAATGGGACATGCAACAATTCCAAGTGCATTACTAAGGAGAATAAATACTCATCAGACAGGAGCCAAAAAGAAGAGCAAACCATGGCGCAAAAAGTGGCGAAACCTGAGACCCACTTGAGTAACTTACTTCCCCCATAGAGTGAGTTATCCCTAAATTTGATTTGGCAAACAGACCACCTTCATTCATTCATTATTCCCAGAATCCCTGTATGAAGATCTATGATTAGTCTCCACAGCTTAAGGGGCCTATATTGGCCTGTGGATCCTAAGATAACACCTACTGTCTGATCCTAGTCAATAGCCTGCCTCCCACGCACACATCAGTTCCCTACACTTACTGAGAGACCCCCAGGTCGAAACGCGCGTCTATCATGTGGAGTCTGTTCCTTGTGGAATAGTATCTGGTTTGGCTGCTATCACACACATGGTTTGTAGATGTACTTGTAGGTCATACTTGATGATAGGGTAGGGCCCAAGGTAAAGTGAGGATCCTTTCAACGTGATTATTGTACGAATCCCATAGGACTTATGGGCTTACAGATAGTTCTCCACTGCTTAACAGGGCCTTGAACATTTGGCATTCGAATCTCTATAGGGAAACACTCTGGCTGCATCACAACAGTAGCTATATCCGGATGCCGTTCTAGATAGCATTGATCATTATGGGACCTAGATAGATCATGTGCGCGTCGCATACATCGCTGCACTAGACATGCCACAGGCTCGATGCTCGGGATAATAGCGCTAGATCTGGCTCGCTTCGCCGCTAGCCGCTAGCCTGATCGTAGTGATTCGATATGAGATAGTTCGACTGAATGATAGCTCTATGCAGACCTAGTATCGGATGCAGCATAGGACTAGGATGCCTAGATCTCGATCGATAGTAGCTCGCTTAGTCTCTGCTCTAGATCGCTAGAGATAGCAGATGGGGATAGACTCCGCACTGGGTACCGTAGGACATGGGAGTCGATAGTCTAGTCAATCTATAATAGACTATGGAATATAGATAGATAGATGATAGATACTGATAGATAAGATAGAAGATAGGATACTGAATGGTCAAGCCATTGTTCAACACGCCTTGTATGATGCTGGTGTGGAGGGCAATATCGGCGGTTCTTCCTGATATACTGCGTCCCCCGGTGTGTGAGCTGCAACTATCACTCCATGGAAACTGAAGCGCATAAATAAATCTGAGTGTCAGGGAACACAGAAGAACCCGAGGATTATATCATAACCCTGCAGCGATTATATCCTGTAAGTTACATAAGTTACTGAGCAATGTCATATTGATGAGCTGCAAAGGGAAATATGACTAATAATCATCTGCCACTTCTCGCGGTGGCCTTCTTTATAAAGAAGTTCACTGCAGGAAACGAAAACATCAATGAACAGATTGAAAAGAGAAGTAAATAATCTGTACAATAGACCAAACGAAATACTAGACCATCATGTGGGACTAGGGCTCGTGTTTGGCATGATGAGATGGTGATACTTATGTATATCTGATCATGTTTACATAGACCGAGATGCTATTTCCTCTATATAATCTGGAGTAAAATGATAGCGGGACAACACATATATGAAATCAGCAGTGTGACACAGTAGATATTATAAGGTCTGGGTCATTGGGGGTGGTTGAGCAGGGCGTTAACGAGAACGACTAGTTGTCCCTATTACTAGTTTATAAGAAGATGACGGAAAGGCAGTAATAGGTCTTTGTAAGTGACCCACTGTCTCTCAGCTGGTGGTCCCCTTTCAGTACCTTACAGATCGTGTATTCCTGCGTGACTATCCCAGGCCTGACTCCTTTCCCGCGGTCTACTGCCTGTAGACTACCATGCCCTTAAATGGGCGAGAGGGGAGAATGGCTATTAAGGGAGCGACGAGAGACAAAAGTTCTATAGGGAAGGAGTATGATACTTATACGAACATCGCTCGAGAGCGAACTGTTCTATTTGCTCATGGTGACCATAAGAAGCTCAGCTTTCATTTTACCAGAGCAGTATATAATATAGAATACAGGCCAGACCCTGTTGTTTGGACAATAAAAGTGTCTTCTTATGGTACAAACAATAGTCCTCTATTGTAACGATGAACTATGATATAAGTGATATGATTGTCCAAGAAGAACAACATAATCCTGATCAATTTTTAGATCCAACCTGTGTACATCTGTGCTATAAATTAGCTAGGATGCTGAAAACTATCAAGAGGAGATGGAGACCTTTGGTGTCTGAATACATTTTTAGTGTGACAACCTGGATGTAATATTCTTCTGCCGTGTATTGGAGTGTCCTCAAACATGGATTTCCTTCCCATCTACTTCCAGATCAGGATTAGATTGTGCGTATTATCTCTTTCTGTACCGATCTTTACTTATGATATTCTAAAGACTATCTGTCATTCCTAGTTCTGGTCTTTGTGTCTTGCTTGTAATTTTTTTGACACATCTTTGGCCAGTTGTCCCAAGAGATTTTTGTATGTGATTTGTCCGCATTGGCCTTGAGCTCAATATGTGGTGATACATTTTTATCTGTGAGCTTTGTTGTTTTCCATGTTCTACTACAGTATGGAAAGTTGACAACGAGTCTGCCTGAACCAACATCTAGTCAGGAAAGGCAGAATTACAGGCAAGAATAGTCGGGAACGGAAGTATCCCATCAATATCTGCACTGAAGAACTCTGCTACTTCGAGCTTGTGAAGACTTGACACAACAATCAAAATGCGTTGCCATTTTGCAAATTACTGAATTCTTCCATATAAAAGCATATGCTCTCTATGGTTTCATTGATCTGAATGTCGAGGAAGTGCAAAACCACAATCCCTGATCTATTATTGGTCTCATACTTATGAAATTTTTGGTTGCCCTAACAGTTACCAAACCAGGGAATGATGCTAGTAGTAGTATACCTTAAAGCGTAACTGTAAACGTGAGAAGAGTATGAAGAGAGCCTTGGGTATCACATTCCACAATCTTCTTCCTACCTGAGACAATCGGCTGATAAAATATAAGGATACATCTGGAAAAAATCCTCTCAGATTTTCCGAATGGGCATGCCTGTTTGTGCTAGTGATCATCACTAAGGGATCATCTAAAGCAACAGAACCTTCAGAATTCATATGACTCAAGACAGCGTCATTATTGGTAATTGGATGACCCGCTGCATGTGGAGTCACAGTGCTTCTATGAATACCCAGTAACTACCAGTCATGATTTTGTACGCACTCATATCCTCAGCCCCGCCCATCAAAACCTGACTCTCTTCTCCAGAACTGCTCTAAGGTCTGGTGCAAAACGACACCAGGGAAACTGGACCGTCTCCGAATCCTACAGAGCATGGACAGTTATCCAGTAGAGACCATGGAGGCTTTATTGGTTAAAAGATCTGCTAGCAGCTATGACCACCTATAATTAGAGTAATTAGGATCTGCTATGTAAAAATCTATCATCAGTGGTAGAAAGGTTCTTACAAATCCACACACCATCATATTTTCCAAACATTTCTTTTAGTGAAAGTAGGTAGATCACACATGATCTCGCAGGGACCTCCTAGCGTTCCGGGTTCTGGGTGTGACACTTCGGGTGGGAAACTAGAGAACTATCAAGGTGTCATCACGTGTTATGGCAGCTATCTAGAAGAAGGAAGAATTCAGGTGAAAGGCAAGCAAGCCAAATCAAGGTCTGACGTCTCCAATCGACCTCTTTGGACAGAAAGAAGGGTTCTACACTGAGGAAAGCCTGGGCCGCTATCCTTCTCGCGAACTGTATCCTGTTCAAGGCTAGGAAGTGCAGGGGCAGTTTTTTGTTCCGGGAGACCGGAGTCCTTCTCCTCATGCTTCCCTAACTAACTTCTCTAGGGATGTACTGTTCTCTTTATATGCCTTCTTTTTCTTCAGCAAAACATTACAAAGCATTCTTCCATAGACTTACACTATAACATTCTATCTAGGGCTGAATGGGGCGAAAGTGGTAACCAACTTCCAGACATCAACGTCATTTCTAAAAGTCCTGCCTGTACTCCGGTTATGGAAACAAAACTGTTTTTCTCCTCAACAAACAATTTCTTAAGAGCTATGGAAAATTACTAGCTTACTTACTTCAAGTTAACCCATTAAAATGAGTAAGAGTGGCAAAGGTGTGTCCCGAAAAGTCCAAAGTTCCATGATCCAGGGCAGCTACACGGAGACAAAGGGGATGCCACTGCGGTAGCATTGTAATGGTCACACATTGCGCCAAGATTTGCATTTAATTCTGGCCACTCTCTATCACAACCGCCTGATATTGGTCTCAGGAGTTCTTAATGAATTCATTCATGTCACATCAATTATCCCGTTTATAGTCAGCTCGCACTTCCACATCAGTAATACTCTGTTTCTGGTGATGCACATCTTAGAACCTGCCGTCCAATATTGACATTTATTGTTTTCTACGTATGATCCTGGTGCTTGGGGGGTTTGCCATAGCATCTAAGGTCCTATCAGTTGCCTCCGTGTCAAGACACACAAAATATATAGCACTACAGAGTATATGAGCGATTATAGCAGCACTGAACAACACACAAAACTCTAATGAAAAAGAAAGTATTGAAAGACCCTTAATCAAAATTAGCATGTTAGAAAAAAATTCATGAAAAAAATCAACATTTTTTTTTATTCTCTCCCAAAAAATTGCAATGCAATTGGCAATTGGTGGTATTAACCTAAAGTAAAATACAAATAAATCATGCAATGTTTTTCTACAATAAAGGTGTAAAACCATAAAAAAATCAATAATCAAACTAATTTATCATATAGGGAGGTATAGGGTATCATATTTTATGTTATCATATGTATACTTTTTTTTTTGGATACATCGCGAGTAGCTGTTTAGCGGAAGCATACTCTAATGGAGGGTCTTGACACAGTCCCAGTTATTTCTGTATTGCAGATATTAAAAGTTATAAAAACCCCATTATTTGTCCTCGTCTGCAGTGCACATTATATATCCATCCTCATTGACAATTACGAGCCCGCCTCAGAGATAACTCAGTGGATGTAGGGGCAGACATGTAAGACTTGTGGTTATGACATGATAGACATGGATGAGCTGACTTCTGTGCCTCTTATGTAACAGAATATGATTGTTTATTAGGACTTTGAGAAAATTGGTAACCTCTTTCTATTGTACATGACGGTTTCAGGTTTTTCTGTTGTATGGACGTTTCCCAGGATGAAGGCCAGCATCCATTACTTGTCTTTTAGCATGGGTTTTCTTCAAGTTTGTGATTACAGATCACGGAGGAGAACATGTTTCCTGCTTCCTTAGGAGCCTAACAACAGAGCACAGAGCCCCATCCCCCCTTTTGGTTGTGAGGAAACTGTTGAACCGTACTACTTGTGCTGTTTGCTTTGCTGGATTCCTGGCAGTTAGGACTTTTTTTTGGCTAGATGCAGCTGAGTCACACACAACACTTCCGCAGTACAATACAGGCTCAGTAGATTTGCATCAATGTTACCTTACACTACCAGGCGGAGACCTACTTGCATCATTATATTTTACAGTACTATCTTAGCATCGTATTTTGCAATCAGTGTTACCCTTACCACTCTCCAGCTTAACGCTATTTTGCGCATATTATTTATACAGACTAGCCTTGAATATATTTGCACCTATTGCTACCTTACAGTTTTAGAAGGAAGTTGCAGTATTTGTACCTACACTGCCAGTATTAGACCTATTTGTGTCACTGTTACCTAAATGTACTAGTCTTAGTAGTGTCCTGCGCAGGGTTCTCTTACCTCCAGTCTTAGACCTATGGGCGTCCTTATTTATTTTAACAGAAGAAGTCGCCATAGTGATTTGCATCCTTGGTTACCTTCTGAACATTTTGGAAGCGTTGCGCATTGTTAACCGTAAGCTAACCGTTCTTAGACCTATTTGCATTATTGTTACCTTATGGTTTTAGAAGTATTTGCATTATTGGTACCTTACACTGCCAGTATTAGACCTATTGGGTCAGCTGTTACTACTTTACTAGTCTGAGTAGTTGTCCTGCATCCCAGAGGTGACCTTACACTCCCAGTCGTAACCTAGTTGCGTGCATTCTTATTTTACAGTACTAGTCTTAGTATTAGGTGTCAGTTGACCTTACGTTAACAGTTTTTAGAAGTCGTGGCATCATGTTACTTACGCTACCGTCTTAGACCTATTTGCATTATTGTGACCCTTATGGGTGTGTAGAAAGGAGTTGCGTCATTGGTACCTTACACTGCCGTTCTTAGACCTATTTGTGTCACTGTTACCTTAATGTAGTATCCTAGTAGTAGCTGGCATCGGGGACTTACAACTACCAGGCGTAGACCTATTGGCGACCTGATTCCTTATTTTCCAGTACTTGGTTTAGTAGTATTTTTGCTCAGTGTACCTTACATTACAGTTTTCAGAAGTATTTGCATCAGTGGACCTTATCACTACAGTCTTAGCTAGGGGTGGTCAATGTTAGGCCTTACAGTACCGTTCTTAGTTATATTTTGGTAGCAGTGTTGCCTTATATTTCCATTTTTGCTTACAGCACTGGCAGAAGAAAATGTGATACGTGAGCATAGTATTCAATTGACTTGTCCGCAGTGTAGCGTCTTCCAGCGGAAGATACAGGACTCTTGATAGGAATGGCGCGTTTAATTCAAATTTACCAAGGGTGGGAAGGGAACATCTCTCCGTCAGACAGAAATGATACTCATGACACCAGTTAATGTAGCGTAATTAGAATGCAATCCTGCCACTAATAATGTTACGCTGATGGGCCCATAAAAAGGGTATCGTAATTACTTTGCACTGAGTGTGACAAAACACGGTTATTCGTTTTAACGGAGAATTATCTAAATTACTGAAGGTCCAGTAGCACTGTTCGGACAGGAAAAGACTTGTACTAAAATAAAATAAATAAGACTAAAAGTATATACTCACCGCTCTCAAATGCTCCAGTCTTTGTTGTAAACTGCTGGCCTATTTATAAAAAAGGAGACAGTGCAGTAATGGAGCTTTTAGGAGCATCAAGAATATTTTCGTATTGCTATCTAGTAGTGATACACGCCCCCCCTCGCCCTAGATAAAAAAATGTGTATTCCCTGACAACCCCATTAATACCAGTTGGAAAGAAACATGTCTCATAAATGGTGAATAAAGATTCCAAGGACAGAGGGATTCAATGGGCCTCTTGGCGAATCTCTGATCAGTCTTCTCCTTGCTTGAGATGAAAGTTAGAGGCGGGGGCCGGGTCTTGGTAAGTCTGCAGGGTCGATGAGCAGCCATTTCGAGATGATCACTTGCACGTGCTTCCTTTGGTAGATGTAAGTTTGCGGAACCGTTTTGTATCCAAGTGGCGGGCTTTAAGTGAAAGTATGACTCAGCAAGCGCCCGCGCATCTATGGCGCCTGCCGGCTGGGACGTACGTGGCCGCATCCCTGCAGAGATGTTCCCAAATACATAGACAGGCGCATATCTCCTCCCCCTCCCTGTACAATGACCTCTATATAGATAACACTGACCCATCATTACATCACTACTGACAATAGATGATGTCACAGCTTATCTCCTCCTCCTCCCTGTACAATGACCTCTATATAGATAACACTGACCCATCATTACATCACTACTGACAATAGATGATGTCACAGCTTAACTCCTCCCCGTCTAGCAGAAAATGTATTGGTCCCCTTGTTGGTCAGTGCAACAATAACTACAATGACTTCTCATTAACGGTGTGTGGCTCAACAATCTTTGTTATAGGGTTGCCCAATAGCACACACAAAGTAGTTGGTCTTATTACATATCTTTTATACCTTTAAATGTTCCTGATTGCTGATCACTGATGATAAATCTTCTTTATTGTCTATTGGATGAAGGATATTAATCCAAGGCAATCTTGGAGGAACAATAATATTCATGTAACATTAAACCTTTTACTTTGTCCTTCAAACTTGTCTCACTTATCCACCATTTCTTGAAAAAATAACAGAGGAAGAAGAAAAACACAAAAGACTGAGAATGATTTGGAGAGAAATGAGTGAGGACTGAGGTTCTAAATGTTATTGATTTTACTGCTTTATATGTTCAGTTCCTGTAAGTTTAAGAAACCCCTTTACCACTGTGAGGATGATACATTATATACAATCTTCACATATTGTAATTCTTGATTCTATTCTTGTATATCCAAGAATGTGATACTGCCTGGTGAAGACTATAACTTTATATAGGATTAGCTTCCACTTAAAACTAGTTGTTATTGATAAGGTTTGGATGTGATCCCTATGGAGTAACGGAATACAAAAAGATTAAAGTTGTACTATATATATGTATTTCTTTAAGAGTCCAAATCCATATCCTGTTTTCTGTACTTAAAGGAAACCTACCACCACGGATCTACCTATTAAGGTAGATTTGGTGGTAGGTGTATCTAACGTATGTAAGGATTGCCCTTTTTAGGGCTAATCCTTCACTCCCATCTATCTTTTCTAATCTTTAATCAGGGTAATATGCAAATTTTCTAAAGAGGCTACTGGGGCGTGGAGTAGCCGGAGCTGAGGCTACACGGTGCAGCTACTCCACACCCCAGTAGCCTCTTTGATCCTTTTACGCAGATATCTTCAGTGCGCAGTAGCTCCGGCTTAGGAGTCAAGATCGCGCAGCCGCTGGCCTGTGTTCTGCGCATGCACAGCTCCTTGTATCTGTGCGCTGAAGATGTCTGGGTAGGAGGATCAAAGAGGCTAATGGGGCGTGGAGTAGCTGCACTGTGTAGCCTCAGCTCCTGCTACTCCACGCCCCAGTAGCCTCTTTAGAAAATTAGCATATTACCCGGATTAAAGATTAGAAAAGATAGATGGGAGTAAAGGATTACGTTAGATGCACCTACCACTGGATCTACCTTAATAGGTAGATCCTTAGTGGTAGGTTTCCTTTAATTATTTCTTTGTATCCCATTATTCTATTAATTAGTTCAATGTCTGTAAAACAAGCATATCATATAAAAAATGTAGAATACTTTGCAGGGATAATGCTATAGAGCAGAAGGGGCTGAATAGACTGTACAAAGCATACTCATGTATTTCTACAGGTTGATATCCCGAAATGTTTGTAAGGTCAGAAAGGACTTGGTCGTGCAATATCAGAATTGGACTCTTTATTTTAGGAGGTTTTGTGGTAGTCTCTTTACTACTATCTTACTATGACATGACCTGCTTATACATTAATGTATATTTAGATATATAAGCCATGAGGACATCGTAGTATGCTGAGCAATCCCACTGCAAAGTAGCTTTATTTCATCCTTTCAAAAACAAGCCTATATATACAGCATAGGAAGAGAGAAATGGGCATAAAAGTAGGTAAATCCTACGCGTTTCGGTTAGACCGTATTCCTGGCTTGATCTCGCGAGTGAAGCCATGAATAAGGTCTAACCAAAACTCGTAGGATTTGCTTACCTCTATGCCCTTTGTTCTCTGCCTTTGCTCTACTGCACCTGTGGAGCAATGTGGATTATTTTCCCACCGACGGTGAGCTAGGAACCATAGCCCAGCAGTCAACCTGTGGTATTTTACCAAGATACACTTTGCCAAAGTGGATCTATAAACTTGATACCACTCTGCCCAATGGCCTAAATGACCAACTCGTTTTTACACCCTTCATCTAACAGTGGTCACAGGCCTTCCTCTTCTATATCCCTGTAGATGACTTTAAACACGAGGAATGCAATCTGTCATAATAATAGCAATTTCTAAGGCAATGCCAGCACATTAGGCACGTGCCGGCACGGTACACGTAGGCATGTGTCAGTGTGGCACCCTGTCTGGGGCGTGCTTTAGTTAGTAAAGTAACGCCATATATCACGCTTTCAATGCGACAGTTCATGCCCTCATCTATTTAACATATGCCATGACGTTTATTATTTTCATATACAGGCTGCGACACATAGCGCCTGTAGCGCTCCACTCAGGCACATGGCTAGGCATACGTGCCTTATGACATCTCTTTGCCTTTACGTAGGACATTAGCACTCCTCAATACTTACCTGCGGTTTAGGTGAGTTGCGACTACTGTGCCGGACTGCGCCCCACTTAAAAAAGTACATCTGAGTCTCTGCTCTGTTTGGTTGTAGTCTCGGCGATTGCCGTTTACATTGTACCCTGAGCCCGTTCTTTACCTGCCATGAATCACTGCCACACCTCCTAATGGTAGACGCGCCCACATGGGTTTGGGCACACCAGCGTCTCCATGGAGACGCGTTCACGCTATCTTCCCCGCTATACCCGCGCATGCGCACTCCATCAATCCCTTGGTTCACATTGCGGCCCACCGTTAGCTTACACAGCGGGCCGCTCACAACCAATAGGATCCTCTCTTTGAGTAGGTGCGCCCAATGAGAAATCTCTGGAGGCGGGGTTTTAGGTTTAAATAGACGGAAGTGCCTCCTATCTGGCGCGAACTGCCAGCTAAGCCTGCACACCGTGTCTCCTAGTCCACCACCAGGACTGGAGACTTGCAGGACACCATCTGTCCACAGCTCCAGCTAACAGCGGAGTTAACGCTGCTGTTACTCACAGCTGAGTAACTACATCTTTTGCATGCCATTTTTTTGCTCAATTACGCCAAGCGAGTACGGTGTTTTTGACTCACACTAGTTCCCTCTGAAGAGTCAAGGTGACGAAACACGTCTGGGAAGGTGGCGCTAACAGGGGGCATGCGTCTGTTTTTGGACAGGGACAGCTGTGGACTGCCCTTGTCAGGGCAGGAGTTAAGGATTTTTTTCTGAGAGGGACAGTACAGTTCCGGATACCCCGCACACCCTGCTTTTCAATGTGACATCTGAATCACGGTAGGAGATGACCATATGTATATTGATGGCATGTTGTCCCACCAGATGTCCATATATGTGATATATGATCGTAGATTGTCCACTTCCGCTTAGCAGTGCACTCCATTGAGTATTTTGCTATTTTTGTCTTTGTACATATATGGTTATAGTTTATGTGATTATCTTAATAAAAGTTAAGTTTTAACTATTTATCCCCCTCTACCCCCTTAAGCTGCTGTGATTGAAGATAAGGATAAGAAGAAGAAACGCTAACACTCATTGAATGTTATCACTTTCACATTTCAACTTCTGGAAAAGTAAAGCATTCCCTGCTTACCATATACTCTCTTCTAGATATTTCCAGGTGTGTAGTGTGGAGATATGCAAAAGCAGAAGACAGTAGGATGGCAAATTTTGCATTAATAATTCATCATCAGGAGAAGTTGTCATAAGCTCTGGAACTAGTAGAGCAAATTCTTCAAATGTGTTTCTAGATGTCACCTTGGGTCGGGAAGTAAGAGCTCTCCCTACAGAGACTTTGAAATTTAATGCTGCCTTGCAGGGGTGTGGAAACTTACAGCCATTGATGCTCAACTGGTGGATTCTGGAAAATGTACAAATATATTTTCCAGGGTGGGGTAAGGAAAAAAAATGCCTCCTTTGGATACTTGGATACTTTATAAGGAAACCCCCATCAAGCATAATACAGACCATTCTATAAATGTTAATCCACTTCTTTGAGAAGACCTACCGACAAGAACCTTCATTTTATAGTTATTTAGAAGGTACCTTTAACCATTAACTACTTACATTATTACACCATAGATGATAGCAACTTGTCTTGTATGTTCTAAAAGTGGATTTTTTAATTTGAAATCATGAAGCACTAAATGTTTCTGTTCCACGTTGTTTCATCTAGAAATAAAATGAAGAGCTGTGCCGGCTAATCAAATCTATGGACATAAAGCGTGGCCTTCACATTTAATTTCAGCAGCAGAACTTTTCCTTTGCTTTGTGAAAGAATGGCTTTTCAGATTGAGGCCAGAGACGCGTGGATTTACGTCATGGATGTGAGAACTGACTAGAGGATTAAAGGGAACCTGTCAATGGATCCATGCTGCTTAAACCACAGGCTTCTTCACTGAAATAAACTATATTCTTCCATGCTATCATTCTACCATTCATACTTCCCTGTTTTTGGAACTCACATAGAAGTAAAAGGAGAAGACCGTGTATGGTCTTCCTATTCCCATAAGTTATTTGTGTTCCTTACTTCAGACCACAGCTTTAGAGTGTGTTCTATATATAAGAGGGTCCTCATTGTGGCAGACCCATATATGAAATGAAGCCAAGCCAGTGGAGATTTAACTCCTGATATCCACAATGATCTGCTGATATTGATGTTCGAAAGATATACCCAGTTGTTGTACAACCTCAAGGCCATGAACCTTTCCAAGTAGTAGTAGCATTTACCAGCCAGGAACATCTGAGCTGTGGTCTTAATCAATAAATATATCTTTCATAGTTAATGCTGTAATGAAAAATATTGAAAAAGTACCGTTATGTCCAACCTATAATCCTACATTGTTGGTCGGAAGGAAGTGAAAAAAGCCTATAGTATGGACAATGGTAGTGTAACAAAGAGACTGGATTTGGTGAGGAGAAACAAGACAGTGAGCCCTAAATGTAGCCCCCCAAACTGTCACTTGCCTGCTTGCATCAACGTTCCTTCATGATACAGGACAACTAGAAGACAGTCCCACCCTACACCAAAGTGAGAACATGATATAAACTTACAAACAAATAACACAAAAGGCCTGTGGTCCCGGTCAAACACAAAGGGATAATCAGAATACGTAAGCCAAGGTCAGAAAACCAGAAATACAGCAGAACAGCAGGCAAATGTAATAATGAGCTAGCCAGGATATATAACCAGCAGAATACTAGGTGGGAAGGGAACTACATAGGTGGCCAGGGAGCCTCAGAAGCTGCTGACCCAGGCAGAGGCCTGTCCATCACAGCATGTTTACTGTTGCTGGACCAGAGCAGAGCTGCAAAGAAACTGGGTGTATGGATTTAGTCGCAATATAGCCAATAACAAAAAGCACAGTTCACACTAAGAAAAGTCAAACACAAAACAGAGTAAGTTAACGCATCCTAAGCCACATTCTGACATGAAAGTCACTGACATGGATCTTACAGGTGCTTTAATACAGGATATTTTTCATAGTTCACAGAAAGGTGAAATAAAGTCTGTGAAGTCCAACCTAAAATCAGACATTGTTGACCCAGAGGACCACCAAAAACTCTCCAATGTACCACCAATTTCCCCATATAAGGTTCCAAAAATTTAAATAAATACCTGGATCAATGTCCTACCTTTAGAATTCTAAGACTCATACACTGTAATTTTTTTAAAGATCTTGCACTAGTTTCACTTTTCGTATGGTGCAAAAAGATTTCCATCTAGAATGAGTATGTTAAGGGGAGGGCCGTTTGTTGTGATATAGACCTATAGACCTATAGGCGTAACAAGATCATTATGTCTCTTTAATGTCCATTTCACCAAATTCATAGACACTGACCTACTATCACAGTAATGAAATGTTTACCCGCAATGTGTGGACATCAAGGCAGAGAAAGAGGTGTGGGTCCAACGCTACCCACAACCCTTGTCTGGGCCTAGATGCCTGAGCGGTGTTAACATGCAGAGGACAAAAAGTTGATGTTCCCTACTCTGACTAAGTGCTCAGAAGAGAAGACAAATGAACAGAGATAAATAATCATACAGATAGACAGACACAAGACAAGCAAAGATGTAGGCAAAGTATCTGAGGCACAGAGTAGTTCAAAAATGAAGCAAAATGTGAGATAAAGCAATAGCTTTAATCACAGTGATACAAAACACAAGTATAACCATGGAGAGGTAGGAGTAAGCATTTGTGGAGTTCCTGGATGCCACCCAAGTAGCTGACTGATTTGGCCATCCATCACTAAACTCATACTTGAAACACAAACCAGCTCCAAAATTACACTCCCCAGCTTTCCACTCAACACACACCCAGTCCAGTCAAGAAAATCAACTCTGCAAGGCAGCTGTCAATCCAAGCTCTAGAAGGGCAGCGTTGGGTGTGGTTCACAAGCTCAGAACATTAAAGCAAGTACCTCATTCTCTAATGGAGGTCACTGTGGTTGATATCACCCTACCACTCCATTCTGAAGTAGACCCTGAAGAAGAACAGTTTGGCATTTTGGATATTACTTATATATATGTTTTCGACACTTTTGGGGGGGGGGACCATATTGACTGTTCAGTCAGCAGTCTCCTCAAGTAAAATATAAAAAATGATGATTTTTCCAGGATTATAATAAACCATTTTAATCTAAATAAATATTACGGGAACAGACTATCACACACAGTTTGCTCATGGCATCAGAAAGTAAAAATGTGCTTAATGAGCTCCTTTCAAGTGGTGTACTGAAGAGAGGACATAGGGGCTAGACCGTATTTCAAGAGCTTAAATATGTACTCTTGAATTAACAGAAAATGTCATTCAATTACACATGTCATTGAAATAATAAGAAAATAGCATCAGTTCCATATGGTGTACCCATACCCTGAACCGGTGAGATTTGGGTGGAAAAACCTGCCATATGGAATCCTACAGCTCAGTGACAACATTCCAATAATACTTTCCTATTAGAGTTCAGGCAATAACAGATGGCTTTTTTGTTTAGTTTTTTTGGAAAGTTGTGCCTTAAAAATATGTTCTTGTCGATTTTTCTAATTTTTTTAAATAATAAGAACATTGCTATGTAGAACCCAAAATGCTTTATTTCATTTATTTTTTTAATTTTTATTCTTGATGTAATGAATTACAGTACCCTATCACAGACTTAAATTACAAAAAAAATACAAAAAGACTATGGTACAATCTGCACGCGTTGCGGATTGTCATGCAGGAAATCTCTATTCGTATCTATTTAGTGTTGCATTTTTATGCAGATTTTACGAATACGTTTGTTCATCTTTTTTCTTTCCCTTTTGGCCTCATGCACATGACCGTATACATTTTTGGTCCCTTTTTGTGGGATCGTTTTGAAGAAACAAAACGGGATTCTTTTTTTATTTTCTGCACTGAGCAACAATTTCTACATGAAAAAAATACATGCAGCTATATTACGCTGTAGATTTTTTGCACCAAAATTTGCACACAAAGGGGCAGATTCATCAAGTGTCTGAAAGTCAGAATCTTTCCAGTTGCCCATGGCAACCAATCACAGCTCCCCTTTAAAATATTCATGAGCACTGGTAAAATGAAAGCTGAGCTGTGATTGGTTGCCATGGGCAACTGGAAAGATTCTGACTTTCAGACACTTAATAAATCTGCCCCAAAATCTGCACAGAATATGCAACGTGTGCAGATAGCTTATCCCCTTTCGGCCAAGGCCCTGTGTGATGAGACCACTTAGAGTAGAAGGCAGATCATGTGACCCCCGTGACATCCATTTTTCACTCCCTACCTTCAAAAATCTATACGTTTTTTATTTCTGCATGTTAACTTTATTTTAACAGAGCGGTCATCTGTTCCGATAAAAAGTAGATTCTTTGGATCTGTTGGGGTCTCTGCAAATGGTCCCTCTGCAATAAGCTAGTGTAGATAGAACATAATTTGCTTTAGTGTTGCACTCCTTAACTAAATTTGCAGTAGGCATGGACATCTCTGCATAGAAGACCTAAGTCTTTGTGGTGCTCATTAATAGATGATAAAACTGTTGGAAATTTATGATAGATTATTAAGTAACATATACAGATGACAAACATACAGTATATATCATTTAAAGTGCTGCCAACATACTGGGGAACATGTATCAAACTTTTGGCTTGCCTTTTTCTTAAATTTTCGAGACTTCTCTTAGTGCTTGTGCTCATTTGCAGATTTTTTTGCTCCAGTATGCCTTGAGTTCACCATTGTCTCGCAGTTCTCTGTAGTGTTCCTTGAGTTATCACCTGAATCCAGATGTGAAAGTTCCAACTTTTTTTAAAAAAGTCGCAAATTTTGGCACAAAAGCTACGTCTCCCCCTGACTAGGTGTAGAAATCAGTTATAAATCAACTGATTGGAGACTATTTGAGACTTTTGTTTTAAAAAGTTGCAAATTCAGTAAAGACCACACACCATGTGTACCAAAAATAAAAAAACACTAAGATTGAGAAGAAAAGTCTTAGAAAAGTCCCAAAAAAGCCGGACTTATGATAAATGTGGGCCACTGTGTGTTATGGGGTTTGTATGTAAGTGAACCCTATAATAGATCTATCTTTTATGAACTACAGTGCCATGATAATAATTTTTCTTTTCACCTGAATACTCCCTTGAATAAAGGGTGATGACATCATCTCGGAAAGGCAGAATGTAATGAATAGATTGCAGCTCGTAGGTGATGGCACTTTCTGTGTTGAAATTCAGCTGTGCCTGGTATCTGTCTATGTGACTGTAATCAATTACAGCTCAAGGACAAGAAAGAACTCTGAGCGCGGATCAAAGGACAAGACAGTTCCCACCTTGGTAATCAGCATGGGGCTGATGATGATTGATGATACCTGACTGATTTTACACACTATGGCTAGAAAGAGAATGTCAAACATCAGGGCCTCAGCCCCAACACATGTGAAAAATAACCTGTCTCCGCACAGAGACCGAGAAATTGTCGTGCATTAGGGAGTGAACAGTTCTTGCATAGTTTTTGCAATTTCTAATTAAAATATACCTTTAGTTAGGTTATATCGAAACAAAATACAAAAATGACAAAGAATAAAATTGTCAAAAGAATTCTGATACATTTTAGGAAATCCTTTAAATTATACTTAATTAGAAATTTAAAAATGAAAGTGAATCATATTTGTAAATTGATAATAAGAATTGAGGGTATTCAAGGCCACTTGGTCACATCAGGTATTACAAAAGCAGGATAAATGAGTACAAACATTTTCAGGACAGACAGGTTAACAATAGTTGACCCAAGTAAATAGAATTCTTTCCACTATGTCCATAGAGAACCAAACCATGCGATAATCAGAGCTTCTCCTTAAATCAATGTTTTCGGGTCTTCGGGCGATTCACTAAGGCAGTTCCTCTGACGTCCACCAGGTGTCGCTGCTGCGCTGAATTCCACCGAGGCCCGCCGGAGTTCACAATCCTATTCTTGGTGAAGGTAAGCGCGTGTCCAGCAACTTTTTTTTTTAAATGTGGCGGTTTCTCCGAATCCATCGGGTTTTCGTTCGGCCACGCCCCCAATTTCTGTCGCACGCATGCCGGCAAAATCCCGGGGAATTCAGGGAAAATCGGCGCAAATCGGGAATATTTGGGTAACACGTCGGGAAAACATCAATCGGGCACTTAGTAAATGACCCCCAGTGTATTTTCATACTGTAGCTCAATACTAAGTGCTAAACCATAAAAAATAGACTTGTCTGGGGCCCAAAATATTTAGTCTGCCCATTGCCATTTGCTGTCTTAATCCTGGTTCTCCATTTTCAACAAATAAATGATCTCTGCTTGCTGTCATTCAACAGGAAGATTCATTTTTGCTTCATATGTCTATAATCTGGTCCATGGTCATGTGATGTCATATAGGTGGATAGCTTGTTATATCCATAGTCAGATGTTGTCACATAGATGCACAGCTCATTAAAATCACTGCACAGTAATCATAGTAATGAGCCGTGCACCTATGTGACATCACATGACCAGGGATATAAGAAGCCATGCAACTGTGTAACATCACATGACCAGGGATATAACGAGCCATGCACCTGTGAGACATCAAGTGACAGGGATTTAACTAGCCATGCACCTCTGTGACATTAAATGACCAGGGATGTAAGGAGCCATGCACCTGTTTTAACATCACATGAGAGGGATTTAACAAGCTGTGCACCTGTGTGACATCACATGACCTGGAATTTAACTAGCCATGCACCTCTGTGACATCACATGGCCAGGGATATAAGGAGCCGTGCACCTGTGTGACATCACATATGACCAGAGATGTAAGGAGGCATGCACCTATTCGACAATACATGACCAGGGATTAAAGGAGCCGTGCACCTGTTTGACATCACATGATCAGGGATATAAGGAGCCATGCACCTGTGTGACATCACACAACCAGGGATAAAAGGAGCCCTGCACCTGTGTGACATCACATGATCAGGGATATAAGGAGCCTTGTACCTGTATGACATCACATGACCAGGGATATAAGGAGCCATACATCTGTGTAACATCACATGACCAGGGATGTCCCAAGCCATGCACCTGTGTGACATCACATGACCAGGGATATAAGGAGCCGTGCACCTGTGTGACATCACATGACCAGGGCTGTAAGGAGCAGTGCACCTGTGTGACATCACATGACCATCGGCCGGTATTTATACATTTGAAGGAAACAACGAAGCTTCCTACAGAATAACAGCAAGCAGAGCAAACTCTATAACTTCTCATCATACAAATAATTTCCATTATAAGCTGGAAGTGTTAAAAAAATTAAGAATTTAAATTTATTATTTTAAGTTAATATAATATGCAACCAGGAGATGGGTAAACCTGTCATTCAACAGTCATCAGATGGGAGGAGCCAAGGAGAAGCTCGGAGGATGGAGCAGAAGACTCTCCAGACTGAACAGCAGGAGCTGAAGGCTGAAATAATAGGTCACTTTACATTGTCTTGTTATTAACATCACACATAAACACAGTTATCCATGGCTGATATATAACACCATCTGCAGTTTTTCATGGTTCCACAATTGCTGGGAGCTATAATAATGTATATTAAGCTCATGATGGGATCTGTGCAATACCTGGACATCAATAATGTATACGTTGTGATCTAAGAGCTTTGTATTGACTTACAAATCAGATTGTGTCTTTATTCTTTTGCTGTGGTGTCCAATGCTATGGAAACAACAGAAGAATAGACAGATTCTAAGGAATGTTCACTATGCCGTTGTCTATGTGTCCTTCAAAAACATGCAATATGTGGACAGCATCGTTATACAGCCTCATTCATCCCAGCACATTCTAGTGCAATTACTGAATATGTTCTATTGAGTTTCAGTACATTCCCTTATATACATATAGTTCTTGAGTCTCATTAGTTTGTCCGATGTGGAATAATTTAATGTTCTAGGATAATTATAAAAAAAATAATTATCAAACTCATAAAGGTAACGGAAAAAAATAATTGTAACTTTTAATTAATCAATACATAAAAAAGGAAAATTTAGCTTTCTTATAAGCATTACAAATATTTTCCTTCTAAAGGTATATATCTGTGAGTGACAAGTAAATCTGTTGTAGGCTGTATCATAAGCTGTAAGCACTAGCTGTGTGTGGCCCACTTAATATAAAATAAAATCTTATATAATACTTATACATACAGTATATACACTTCAAATATATACATGTAATATATATACATCATATTACACGCATACAGCATAAACGCGCGCACACACACACACACACACACACACACACATATATACATACTGGACCATATGCAAACTTGCAACATATAAATACACATACAAGATATACACACCTCACAACATATATGCACACATACAGTATATACATACCTCACCACATATACAACGACATAAAGTATATACACACACCTCACAACATATACAAAGAGATACAGTATATACATACCTCACAACATATACAACGACATAAAGTATATACACACCTCACAACATATACAAAGACATACAGTATATACATACCTCACAACATATACAACGACATAAAGTATATACACACACCTCACAACATATACAACGACATACAGTATATACACACACCTCACAACATATACGCACACATACAGTATATACACACACCTCACAACACAGGTTTTGTTAACTTATGAGTGGTAGATTTCCTTTAGATTTCCCCATGACATGGCCATGATGCGTTTGAACTGCAGCTGTGATGCGACCGGCAGCATAAACTAAAAATGTTTTCCCACCAATAAAGTTAGGCCCTATCCACGGGATGACCTTATCCACAGATAGGCTAAAATCAGACAGCCTCGGGTCTTAGTATGACCCAAGGCTGTCAAGGTAACAGATCTCTGCTCCTCGATGACGTCACGGGGAACAACGATCTAAGCCAATATGGCGGCACCCATGCATGTGTGTTAACGGTGGCTGTTTGCTACAGTATGCAGCAAATACCTAACCTGTATTTTGAGGGCTCAGCCCGTGAGCCTTCTCCATATACCCGCAGCCGACGTGTGATGTAGTAATATGTCACACGTTGGTCAAAGGTTAACTTCATATTTGTTGATTACAAAAGTCTCTTTTCATATAATACTTTGAGGTGGGGAGGGCTTAAAAGTGTAAAGGACTGTGTCATGTAGCTGTTAACTGATCAGACAATCTATTTTAAGAGGTAAAAAATGTTATAACTGTATATAGATGTAAAAAAAAATATAGAATCAGAGCTATGAAAGTATAAGAGAATAAGATACAGAGGAACTTTCTGCTTTGTGATCAAGTTCCTTCCATGCTACCCTTGCTGTTTCACAAGTTTTAATACATGTTTTAAAAAGCACAGCGGGAAGTAACACGTCTTTGTCAGCACCAGATAAAGGGCCTACCCAAGTTCGGAACAAAAAGTACATCTGTGTGTGAAATTTTCTAATGTGCTTTATTTAGAGCTCACTATATCATCAGACTTCCTCCGAGACTGCGGTTTTCAGTACAATAGAATGGATCATCCCTTATGAGAGTTTAGTCAGCAATAGTCAATAAAGACAAGAACTGCATCAACTGCCATGCCGGTAGTCTAGAAGAAGAAAGTCTTTGGAGATGACCTAACTTTCTCGCTTTGATATCAGATGATGCACATAAGATCTTGTCAGCAGATAACAACTATAAAATAGTATAAAAATAATAGAGAAATTCTCATTCTGCCATCACATATATCCGGAGGCAAACGGTACCTATGGCCATTTCTTCTTGGGCATCTTATATAATTGCTGAAAATAGGGTGTATTCTTTCAAGATCAAAGACATTCTGTAGACTCCAATAGGAGATTCCTGGGTTGCAAATGGTATAGGCTGAAATTTGGGATAGTTTTAGAACCAAAGGTAGAACCTAACAGTTAATTTGGATGAAATGTTACATACATGGTAAGGTCCTGATTCTCCCTGGTAGTTCATGCTGAACCATTCCTTTTATTAGGGATTGGTCACCCCCACAGAGGTAAGATGGAGTGTCCAGATGGAGTTTACATGTGTGTCTGTAGGTCTCTAAGGATGTCACTTTTTGAGGAGACAATGCAAATAAGTTTTCCAAGGTGTTAAATGGAAAACAATACCTCCTTTTGCTACCTTGAAAGGCAGCCCCCTTAACATCAAGTATGACCTACAAGAAGTCTAAAAATATGATGTGGAATCCTTAAGGAGAACACCTACTGTCTGATCCTAGTCAATAGCCTCTCGCACCGCCAAATCAGTTCCCTACACTGTACTGAGGAGACCCAACCAGGTCGAAACAGTGCTGTCTACAGTTGGGAGTCTGTTCCTTATGGAATAGATATACTGGTTTGGCTTAATCCCACAAGCCGCTTTTTTGGACTTT
This sequence comes from Engystomops pustulosus, assembly GCA_019512145.1. Taxonomy (NCBI): domain Eukaryota; kingdom Metazoa; phylum Chordata; class Amphibia; order Anura; family Leptodactylidae; genus Engystomops; species Engystomops pustulosus. The sequence continues at coordinate 14,530,791 of CM033643.1, read as the reverse complement.
GCAAGACATCTACGCTTCGCAGGAGTTCAGGACTTTTGTATGAAATGCTGGACTTTGCTTAGATTAAGTGTCTTAGGAATTGCAGGCAGTGTTTATCTGGCAAATGCCAGAAAACACTAAATTTTTCACTAGATTTGGACTTTTACAGGGGATTCTGGGTCACGCATACATTATGCAAATGACCCAAACCAGGAAGTGGACTTTTGCTAGGTTCCCTTCCTTGTTTTTCCCCCTTCTGTGTCTGTCTTTCAATAAAGCTTCGGGGAAGTGTTACCCCCACCCCTTCCCCTTCCACCCCGCACCTTTTTCCGTTTTTACACTTTGTCGTCGCCGTAAGTGAGATGCAATGCGTGTTTAGTTAGGTCAATTGAGCGAGCTGTGTGCTAGTATAGTGATTTCATGGCTTAGTTGAGGATTATACTCCTGTGTGCTGTCAACACTATATATGAATCTTAATTTATTGTATATGTCGTGTTGTGGTCTGTGCTGCGACACAGTATATGCTGTATGTCTGTGCAAATGTATGTAACTCTGACATATGCTCATTCAAAAAAGCTGTCTACAGTTGGGAGTCTGTTCCTTATGGAATAGATATACTGGTTTAGCTTAATCCCACTTCATGTTTTTAGACTTCTTGTAGGTCATACTTGATGTCAAGGGGGCTGCCTTTCAAGGTAGCAAAAGGAGGTATTGTTTTCCATTTAACACCTTGGAAAACTTATTTGCATTCTTCCCACTTTTTTGAGGAGCAAGATTATTTGATTGGGTTTAGTTAGCACTAGGACCTCTTTTAAATAGAATAAAAAAAACCTGTTGCTTTACTTCTGATTAAAAAAACATCCAAAAGGATGTAATAGGGTGGTGGGCTCTCACCATGCCAGGAGTGGAAAGAATGACAAGGAACATGGACAATCTTCATATATTTCCATGGAGCTTCTGAGATAGGTTACAACACAGGCTGTACTTCGAAGTCCTTAGTAGCATAGGACAGTTTAGAGGGACTTTTCAGACAACCCATACTGTCAGGCAAGGTATGAAATATCTATCTCTATATATATATATATATATTCCAAAGACAATTAACTAAGAAGTTTTTTTTGTCCAAGATAGTTTTTGGGAGTAGTGTGGAAGCTAGGTTAACAAAGGGTAGGGGATACAAGGTGCCTTGACAACCCCTTTTCCTCCATTGAAATTTACAAAATGGGGCACATTTACTTACCCGTCCCATTGACGCCGCCGCGTCCAATTTCCTGCATGTGTCGGTTCCCTGCTGAGGTCCGTCGGAGTTCACCTTCTTCTTCCCGGTGCATGTGAGTGCTGATCTTGCGACACAATTTCATTTCTAAATCCTGCGGTTGTCTGATGGCCACGCCCCCGATTTGTGTTGCATAAAAGCCTTCGCTGATGCATCACAATCTGATTGCGTGCGTGCAAAAACCCAGGCCAATTCAGGGCAAAACAGAAAAATTCAGGAAACCTGACAGAAATTCGTCTGACAGACCCTTAGTAAATGTGCCCCAATGTGCCACCTAAAGTGGTCTATACTATTAGGAATTTCCAGGTTCAGCTCCTCTTGTAATCAGTCCTCAAGTCCTATAGAAATCAAAAATATATAGAACAAGGTCAGCTTAAGCTTTGTTTATTTCCATGGGGCTTCTTGCTGGGTCTTGCAGCCCAAAATGGGCTGATCCTAGAAGTCGTTAACAGCAGAGGATAGTTTAGTGGGACTTGTCATGGTGAAGTGGAGGTTCTCTAAAAAAACAATAAGTAGATCATATCTAGATTTTTATTTTCATCTATTGAACTACCTTGACAAAACAACATTATTACAAAAAAATTTGGGTGAACATATCAAAAGTATTGATTTAAAAAATAATATATAAAACATCAGGGAAAATGGTTGGAGTTTCCATCAAATGTATATCGGTAAGGTCTTACTACCCTTTTAGGTTCTTGGTAGCCAACCAAATTTTGGTATTATTTTCATTTTTTCTTAAATTCAAAAAATCCACAAGTTGTTACAAAAAATTAAAAATAATTCAGCAACAGGACAGATCCTATTTTATTAATGGCATTTTTAATCTCTCCTCAATTATTTTCCCTTTCATCCATTCATTTACTCTTAATATTGAAGTAAATGCCTCTTCTCCAGGTTGTGCAGAAGGCATCCTGCTATTTTATTTCATATTTCAAACCCTCACAAACTTTTCAAAAAGAAGACCTTGAATTGTACGATATAAAATAACCACGTGAAGCAGTAAAACCCTTCTGTCACCATTATTCTGATTTATACTTCAGCATCGTAATAATGAAAACATCTTGAGAACAGATCAGTCGGTGCAGAACCTTCAGGTAGCTTTTGAAGTCCACTAAAAATAAAGTTGAAATAGTGTCAGAATAATGCAAACAAATTTATGCATTTGCATTTCAGTCACGTAGTGTCGGCTTCCTCTGTGGGTGGACAAAGATCACATTTAGAATAACACTAAGATAACAAAACATAAGGGTTCATAATAATTCTCTTTCACCTGATGCTTCTATTTCCTACATAGAAATTGTAAGCATATACTTTATCTTATTGTAGAATTACAAAGTTGCTGCTGGGAAGCCTGTTAAACCTTTGGGGTGACCAATGGCAGAAATAAGGGAATCCCAACAGTTTGTTATTGATGAAATTTTAAAAATACATATCCATGTGATACTAAAGTCAACTTTCGCGTTTCGCTAGTTTTAGCTAAAACTAAGGGAGTTTACATGCCCGAAATGTGTAAAATGTTGTAAAGAGGGCTCTAGAGCAGGAAAGGACAGACAGGACAGTGAGCCTTAATTTGAGCCCCCACAAACTGTCACTTGCCTACTTGCCTCATGTATCCCAGGGTCATACGGGACAACCACAAAGATGGTCCCTCCATAAGCCACAGTGCAGACGCAAAATAAGACTCACATATAAATAACACAGAAAGTGAGGTCACAATAGTGTATAAAGTGCATATAGTACAAAATCAAAATAGGGATAGTCAAACAAGCTCAGTAAAACACAAAGCTAAGTCACAGTTTAACCAGCTAGGTGTAATGGAACTGGGCTGGTATATAAATGAGTTCCTGGACACTGTCCCCAGCAGCTGACTGGCTCCACTGTCTGTCACACTAGTAACCCTTGCTGGACATGGCTGAGCTGCAGAGAGCTGAGTGTGGCTCAATCAATACCCACAAATCATAAATCTTAGCCAGAGTTCACACACAGAAAACACAAACAAAAATGAATGCCACCTAATCCGCAAACTGATGTTAAAGATGTCTTGTATATCTTGTAGATATATGTTTTAAATACATCAATAATAATGAAGACATTTTTTTTTTAAAGGGAACCTGTCAGCAGCAAGTTGCCTAATAAACCACCACCAGAATATTGTCAAGCAGTGGAGAGTTTAACACTGAACACCAGGTTGAGGGTTCTGAATTCCTAATCCACCGGGATTGAAAACACAAAATTGTGTTTGGAAGGAAGCAGAGGTTTATATATCAGGTTTATATATCAACTCCCACAATAATTAGAGCAACATCAATTCATACCCATTAGATTAAGATCTAGACTGAATGTTATAAAAAATTTGAAGAAGCTACAAATCATGTCTTGGGTGATCTGCTCATTTCTAGTTCTAGATTTTATTTATTCCAATATTTGAGCATGTGTAGTGGCGCTTCAAAACCACCCACCTCAGTTGACATTAACAAATACAAAAAAGCAACTGATTTTAGCTCATTTACATATGAATTTATATAAAAAGTGCAGTGAAAACAAGAGATACAAAAGAACGCTCATAGGGTGACCTCCAATGTAAAACAGTAAGTTGAATAGGTGTGTGCTCACCGGGGATAGTTATGCTGAGTACATAATACTGTTACTACATCAATTGATACAGGAAAAAAATGGAGCTTCTATAAATAGAAAAAAAAAAATAGAAAATTATTTTTTTTCTATTTATATTCATTTTATGTTTCTACTTTTATGTATAGCCTGACGAAGAATCAAGTTATAAGACTCGGAACGTTTAGTAAGCCCTGAAACGAGCAGCAAATAATAATAAATTGAAGACAAAGGGATGTGTATCTGATCTCATCATGATTCGACTTTAAAAAGCCAGAGCAGCGTACACACTAGGGGCCTTTTTAGAAAAAAAACATTTTTTTACAATTCCGTATGAACTTGAAAGTAATTTTATTTTTTTTATGTTTGATGTTCAATAGAAAATTCTAGAAAGAATATTTCATACTTGACCAGGACACCGGTAATTCACTGATGTATAAGTTGGTGACAGGTTCCCTTTAAATCTCTACCAGGAATAGTAGTTGGTGCCATATTTTAGCAGATCTGCTCTTCTCTTGTAAGAACTCTCCCACTTTTATTCGAATCATCTCATTTTCAGACAAAGCACGATAACGATTTTTAAGAACGACGCTTTGTAATCTCTGGGTGCTACCATCTCTTCCCTATTCTCAGGCCAACCATTCAAGGATAAACACTTAATTGGTGTAGTTTTTACAATTGATATAGATGGAGACATCCCTATTTACTGTAGCGTGTTGTTAGCAAGAATTGATTGCTCGGCTAAGCAAGTCTCAGGATCCCCTCCAGGCTGCTAATGCAGTGGAGACTCTGTAGGAATGTTTTTAGTGTTTTTGGTCTTGTCCTCTGTGCAATCTTTACAAAGACTAATGATCCTTATATCAGGTGCAAGTGAGCCTCAGTTTTGAGAGTGAGTTTGCTTAGAACTTTGATGTGAATTTACAAAGCAGAGACAATAGGGCACATGGCTGTTTCTTTCTTATTGTTACATAAGGTGTGAATTTGCGACTTTTTAAAACAAAAGTCAAAAAAAAATTCTACACCTGATCATTTGCAGATGAAGATTTCACATCAGGAATCAGGTCAGGGAACACTGCAGAAAACTAGACAATGGTGAACTTTGAAAGGAGAGTTGCAAATGAGCGCAAGCACCATGAAAAGTCTCAAAATTTAAAGAAAAAGCCAAGCCATCACAAGATGGGAACCCAAGGTAATGTGTACTCTATCCCTTACCCCCAGGGGGGCATCCACATATGGCTCCGTTGCACGCACCCCCTGCCTATCCGCACTGCTTCCAAAATTGCGCCCACAAAACGCATGTACCGACAAATGCATGCGTCAACACAATGTCAATGCATGCGCCAAGATTGCGACAACATTGCACCATGCAAACGCTAGTCAACAGCAATGCAACCAGGAAATTCTCCTCCACCCATCCAAAGTGGTTCGCCCCCAGCTGGAGGTATATAATTAAATCAATTGGAAGGGGAATCACAGAAGGACAGCCTCTCGGTGTAGCAGTTATGTCTGTGGCAATAGGTTAGAGAGTGAGTCTGGTCTGCTGTATAGAGTTGTGTCATTCTGTTGTTCACAAAGGGGAAACCCTGAGAGAGGAATAGAGAATATCCTCATCCGTCTCTTCTTGTAGAGTAAGGATAAATTCCCTCCACCTGTCCAGCACCCGTAGTGCGGAATGTTCAACTGTATGTGATATGAGGAACGTATAGACAATTGAGACTAAACCTTTTGGCCCCTGTGTTTTGAGGGTATTTAGATATGGGTGGGGCTACACAGCCTCTCCAATTGGGGCATTGTTGCGGTATTGTATCAGTAAAGTGAACTATAGATTTGCCATTAATTGCCATTTTATGTAACGGTAGCAAAGGTAGCTGAAGGTGAGGAGAGCCCTCCAGTATGGAACACAACGTCTGTACCTGCAAGTTATGACATAGGTGGTGCTCTGAGCTGGGGAAGTGACAACCCTGTACTCAGTGACATATATATTGCAGTTGCCCTGCTAGATAGTATAAGTAGAAGTCTGGAAGTGCCATGCCAGTGTTTGGACCACTGAAAGGTTGCCAGCCTAAATTTACACCTGGAATTCCCCCATATAATCTGTGTAGGAGTGCAGATCCTTAAAGATTTTTTTAAGAATCAAGCTGCAGAGTGTTGAAGTAGAGACACTTGGGAAAGGTTTTCATGTTAATTAAATTTATACGACAGGGGAAGGAATTACCAGGCTTTGAATTTTGCTCAGACGAAATTCAGTAGGGGGTCTGTGATCTTCTATAATAAGTGCTAGTGGAGTTTGAAAAGTATTTCTAATTATTTAAAAGCAGGTCCTTGCCATGATGAATTACCAACTGGCATGTAGACTGATTTAGTCCAATTCATCTATAGACCGGATTATGAACCAAATTCTTCAATGATAGCAAAGGAAGAAATTCTATCACCAATGCAAATAGGAAGAGCGACAGAGGACAGCCCTGCCAGGTGCCTCTATGGAGAAGAAGTTCTGGGGAAAGCTCACCATTGATCAATAACTTACTTTTGGGAGAATTATATAGAATAGAGACCAATTGGCAGAACCGGGGACCAAAGTTACATTTTTGAAGGCATCCCATTAGAAAAGTCAATTTGACAGAGTCGAATGTCTTCGCTATGTCAAGGAAAGCTAGGGCCCAGTCTTCCTCATATTGTTGGCTGATTTGCATAACCATTTGGACCTGTCAAATGTTGTCTGTGGTGGACCAACCAGCAATGAATCCTAAGTGGTCTAGGTGTATGAGTAAGAGAAACATTACCCAATTCAGTCGTGTTGCTAGACTGTGAGTAAGAAGCTTGTCATTGGTGTTCAGTAGGGCAATGGGCCTGTAGAAGCCATAGTCTAAAGGGTCCTTCTTGGGTTTAAGGAGTAAGGCTACGGTATTCTAAAAGAAAAAAAATATTTGATTTGGATGTGTTAGAGCAATTATGGGATTTGTAGTAAAAAAACAGGGCTGAGGACAGATAAAGAGAAACTATGATCGAGATGGCATTTGACCATACAAACTGAGGTTGTGCAGTGGTTGGAGTCAGATAACATTAGTTTTATCTTTTGCAAGAACCTTATCTGAAAGTAATTTTTTTAACTTTCTGCCAATTTTGCAAGTCCTGATTTTTTTTAAATACAATTTTATCTCTACAGAACCAAATATCAACGCTATGAAAACTCTCAACTGGATACAATACATATCACAACAATTGGGTGGCTGTACAAAGACAAGTCCCCTCACTGGACCAAGAAGACCAGGGAGGTTGTTGTCATGATTTACTCCACCATCTAGACTCTTTTTGGCCGGCTATTTGGAATTATTGGGTTTAGTGATTAGGTGAGGGCATATACACATGATGTATATATGATGTACACAGGCTCCAAAAGGCAGATCATTGTGTCAGGGGTCTAACTACAGCGGTAGCAGCCACAGCAGCTGTTATGGGGCCTGTAGTGTCAGGGGGCCCGTCATCCGAACTGACACACTAAAGAGTGGAGGATGTGCACCATTATATACATATGATACCAATTGTTATATATATATATATATATATATATATATATATATATATATATATAGTATATAACATGGAATGTATATACTGTATGCTGCATCTTTGATATGTCATGCGGTATCTGTATACAGTGTATAGTGTGTGTATGATTGTAACTCGCATGTGTGGGTATACCAATGTGTATATTTTTGAAGTCGTGAGAAGGGCACCATTCCAAAGCCTTCTATGGATCTCTAGTTACACCCCTGCATGTTTTATCCGCCAACAATAACAAGTAATTTACTCTGCACATAAATAAAAAAGGAGAAAAGAAGAGTCAACTAACCAGGTCTATTAGTCAAGTGTGAATGGTGGTTGAGCACACAGAAACCCATGTGCCGTAAAGGTGGCCAGGAAGAAGGATGTATTTGTGGAAAATCAAGAGTGGAGGATTCCAACACAAACAATTGTAGAAAAGCTGTTAAAAATTAACATATTTATTAAAAGCATGTTAAAACGGTCAAAATGTATCACAAAAGTCCTTACTCATAGCTAGGTATGAGTTACCCACTGTAGTTTTTTGTCTAGCGTTTTGTATTTTTGTGTCCATGTTTGGGATCCACCAATGATTAATCTAGTTCTGAAAGCCTTGTTTAAAAAATGTGCAGGATCTACAAACTACTAAACAGAAAGTGTATCCTTCATGTCCAATCATTGTATCCAGACAAGAGGCACCAACAGGGTCCAAGAGCCTCCCTTCTATTGTACAGTTTTCCCCAACAAACTTCTCCTTTCTCTCTACAATTATAATCACATATAATAACATTATGGGGCACATATACTATAGGTCCGCACACCGCATTTCCGTTGGGTTTACCGACTATTTCAGATTTGCACCGCATTTAACAGGGGTTTTTGGTGCACGCAATTTTGGCGCCGAATTTCATGCAACACAAATCGGGGGGCTTGGTCTTCGGACAACCCGACTGATTCGGACTAATCGCTTGATTTAAAATTCAAATTGTGTCGCAAGACAATGCGCTCACATACACCGGGAAGAAGAAGGTGAACTCGGCGGGCCTCAGCGGGGAAGCGACACATGCAGGATATCGGGGGCACGATCTTAGTGAATCGCGCCGGAGTTCATCCTCATCCGACAATGCACCTCGGGGATTACGACAGGACCGGATAAGTAAATGTGCCCCTATAAGTCACACTTTGAAAGTTTCATTCCCTCTCAACAGCTTGGTGAAGTATTATTATAATATTTTTCTTGGTCAATGTGAATAATTTGCTATTTCAGCATTCTAATTCTTGCTGATAGATTTGTTGCTTATTGATTGTGATAAAAAGTTCATTGAGTGACATTATGATTCAGTGCGTTCTATACTAAGGAGACATTTTCGGTGACCTTTTCCAGCGTTTGCATAATGTGGCCGGGGAAGGTTAAGCAGCTTCCTCACAGCGGCAGGTTTAGCGTCATCATTTCCCCTCATTAGGCCTAGTTAGAACTTTATCGCTCATAAATATTTCCCAAATCAGAAGGGTTTTATTTCAACAAAAATTTTATAGAGACCTTTGACTTTCACAAGAAAACCAAGCTTCTTAGACTATAAAAAGCTCTATATGATGTAGCTGTCTTAGTATTCAGGGATCGTTTTTTATAGCAAGATATAATGGGGGTGATTCGCGTTTTTGTGATGGGTTAACCAAATTTTTCCGTTTACGCCGATTTTCCCTGTGATGCCAGTGGGCGTACGAAAACCCAACGGATTTGGAGAAACCGACGCATTTAAAAAAAAAAACTGTTGCTGGACACGCACTTACCTTCACCTGGCAATGGATTGTGCACTCCGGCGGACCTCGGTGGACTTCAGCGCAGCAGCGACATTTGGTGGACGTCAGAGGAACTGCCTTAGTGAATCGCCGGAAGACCCGAATCCACCGCAGAGAACGCGCCGCTGGATCGCTAATGGACCGGGTAAGTAAATCTGCCCCATTGTATCTTTTGTTTTTTTTATTACTATTTTGGATGGTTGTCACATTACTTTTCAATAAATATTATTAAAGGGGTATTGCAACGAAAACAAGATTAAATAAAACATAAATTTACTCAGGATAACAAAAAAACACATTCTCTAATCCGACCATAAACCTTCTGATTATGGTCGGGCATGGCAGATTCTTCTCATGAATAGCTTCTCCTGTCTGCTTCTCCTCTATGCCTCCTGCCCCTTCCTCCTCCATTACAAGACAAGCTCACACACTGACACTTCCTACCAGTAAACAGAATTGTGCTCTACAAGCTACAGATAAGTTAAAGTCTTTAACCAGGTTTAGGAGGCACTCTGTGTTTTATAGCTCAGATGTAGAAGAGCTGAAGTGTGTCATTATGTGTTATTAGTATCTCATGGATCTCATCATCCCTCATTCCTATTTTTCTTTGTGTCAAATACTAGTAGAATGCTCAAAAGCTAAATAAAATTATAGATAAACCCTGGACGCTGATAAACGACGTACATTGTCAGGACACAGTGGGGCACATGTACCATAGTTTCAGCTAGCCAAATTGTCTAATTTAAGCGACTTTTGCCGTTTTTGCGCCATTTTTGCGACTTTTAACTCTGTTCTTTTTCAAGTACACCTTGGTCTGCACCTTGTGCAGTGTGCCTCATGTATCTTAGTATTCCAGATGTTCCGTGCGACTTTTTGCCGTTTTTGCTTCATTTTTGCGTCAATTTTGGCGCAATTCTGCACCTGGTCCAGGGCAGGTGCAAAGATTTTTTTTTTCATGGACCCGATTTTAACATGTAAATTGGAATTATTTCACATGCTTTAACTGTTTAACATTTTGCACAGTAACCTCTTTTGTCAAAATGTTTACATTTTTGCATTTTTTTTTTTATTGGTTACTTCTAAGGGTGAGGTCACATGTAGCAGTTTAATTGCATTTATAATGTATGTTGAAACTAATTACAACAGCTGAGAAGGTGATTTGCCTTATTTCATTACTGTTAACATTTATGTTTACAAAACATTGTTAACATTGCATTTACTATGTGTTTTGTAAATTCAAATGTTAACAGTAATGTAATTATGAAAATCCACTCTCCTCAGCTGTTGTAATAGGTTTCAAAATGTATTAAAAATGCAAATCCCAAATTAACAGTAGTGTCCACTCCTGTATATAACCCCCTCATGTGGCTTGTATCCTCTCCTGTATATAACCCCCTCATGTGGCTTGTATCCACTCCTGTATATAACCCCCTCACATGGCTTGTGTCCTCTCCTGTATATAACCCCCTCACATGGCTTGTGTCCTCTCCTGTATGTAACCCCCTCATATGGCTTGTGTCCTCTCCTGTATATAACCCCCTCCCATGGTTTGTATCCACTCCTGTATATAACCCCCTCCCATGGCTTGTATCCTCTCCTGTATATAACCCCCTCACATGGCTTGTATCCTCTCCTGTATGTAACCCCCTCACATGGTTTGTATCCACTCCTGTATATAACCCCCTCACATGGCTTGTGTCCTCTCCTGTATATAACCCCCTCACATGGCTTGTGTCCTCTCCTGTATATAACCCCCTCACATGGCTTGTATCCTCTCCTGTATATAACCCCCATCACATGGCTTGTATCCACTCCTCTATATAACCCCTCACATGGCTTGTATCCTCTCCTGTATATAACCCCCTCACATGGCTTGTGTCCTCTCCTGTATATAACCCCCTCACATGGCTTGTATCCTCTCCTGTATATAACCCCCATCACATGGCTTGTATCCACTCCTCTATATAACCCCTCACATGGCTTGTATCCTCTCCTGTATATAACCCCTCACATGGCTTGTATCCTCTCCTGCAGATTTGTGGCCTTTGAACGTGGCATGGTTGTTGGTGCCAGAAGGGCTGGTCTGAGTATTTCAGAAACTGCTGATCTACTGGGATTTTCACGCACAACCATCTCTAGGGTTTACAGAGAATGGTCCGAAAAAGAAAAAACATCCAGTGAGCGGCAGTTCTGTGGGCGGAAATGCCTTGTTGATGCCAGAGGTCAGAGGAGAATGGGCAGACTGGTTCGAGCTGATAGAAAGGCAACAGTGACTCAAATCGCCACCCGTTACAACCAAGGTAGGCAGAAGAGCATCTCTGAACGCACAGTACGTCGAACTTTGAGGCAGATGGGCTACAGCAGCAGAAGACCACACCGGGTGCCACTCCTTTCAGCTAAGAACAGGAAACTGAGGCTACAATTTGCACAAGCTCATCGAAATTGGACAGTAGAAGATTGGAAAAACGTTGCCTGGTCTGATGAGTCTCGATTTCTGCTGCGACATTCGGATGGTAGGGTCAGAATTTGGCGTCAACAACATGAAAGCATGGATCCATCCTGCCTTGTATCAACGGTTCAGGCTGGTGGTGGTGGTGTCATGGTGTGGGGAATATTTTCTTGGCACTCTTTGGGCCCCTTGGTACCAATTGAGCATCGTTGCAACGCCACAGCCTACCTGAGTATTGTTGCTGACCATGTCCATCCCTTTATGACCACAATGTACCCAACATCTGATGGCTACTTTCAGCAGGATAATGCGCCATGTCATAAAGCTGGAATCATCTCAGACTGGTTTCTTGAACATGACAATGAGTTCACTGTACTCAAATGGCCTCCACAGTCACCAGATCTCAATCCAATAGAGCATCTTTGGGATGTGGTGGAACGGGAGATTCGCATCATGGATGTGCAGCCGACAAATCTGCGGCAACTGTGTGATGCCATCATGTCAATATGGACCAAAATCTCTGAGGAATGCTTCCAGCACCTTGTTGAATCTATGCCACGAATAATTGAGGCAGTTCTGAAGGCAAAAGGGGGTCCAACCCGTTACTAGCATGGTGTACCTAATAAAGTGGCCGGTGAGTGTACACACACCTCACAACACAGGTTTTGTTAACTTATGAGTGGTAGATTTCCTTTAGATTTCCCCATGACACGGCCATGATGCGTTTGAACTGCAGCTGTGATGCGACCGGCAGCATAAACTAAAAATGTTTTCCCACCAATAAAGTTAGGCCCTATCCACAGGAGGACCTTATCCACAGATAGGCTAAAATCAGACAGCCTCGGGTCTTAGTATGACCCAAGGCTGTCAAGGTAACAGATCTCTGCTCCTCGATGACGTCACGGGGAACAACGATCTAAGCCAATATGGCGGCACCCATGCATGTGTGTTAACGGTGGCTGTTTGCTACAGTATGCAGCAAATACCCAACCTGTATTTTGAGGGCTCAGTCCGTGAGCCTTCTCCATATACCCGCAGCCGACGTGTGATGTAGTAATATGTCACACGTTGGTCAAAGGTTAACTTCATATTTGTTGATTACAAAAGTCTCTTTTCATATAATACTTTGAGGTGGGGAGGGCTTAAAAGTGTAAAGGACTGTGTCATGTAGCTGTTAACTGATCAGACAATCTATTTTAAGAGGTAAAAAATGTTATAACTGTATATAGATGTAAAAAAAAATATAGAATCAGAGCTATGAAAGTATAAGAGAATAAGATACAGAGGAACTTTCTGCTTTGTGATCAAGTTCCTTCCATGCTACCCTTGCTGTTTCACAAGTTTTAATACATGTTTTAAAAAGCACAGCGGGAAGTAACACGTCTTTGTCAGCACCAGATAAAGGGCCTACCCAAGTTCGGAACAAAAAGTACATCTGTGTGTGAAATTTTCTAATGTGCTTTATTTAGAGCTCACTATATCATCAGACTTCCTCCGAGACTGCGGTTTTCAGTACAATAGAATGGATCATCCCTTATGAGAGTTTAGTCAGCAATAGTCAATAAAGACAAGAACTGCATCAACTGCCGTGCCGGTAGTCTAGAAGAAGAAAGTCTTTGGAGATGACCTAACTTTCTCGCTTTGATATCAGATGATGCACATAAGATCTTGTCAGCAGATAACAAGAACTATAAAATAGCGTAAAAATAATAGAGAAATTCTCATTCTGCCATCACATATATCTGGAGGCAAACGGTACCTATGGCCATTTCTTCTCGGGCATCTTATATAATTGCTGAAAATAGGGTGTATTCTTTCAAGATCAAAGACATTCTGTAGACTCCAATAGGAGATTCCTGGGTTGCAAATGGTATAGGCTGAAATTTGGGATAGTTTTAGAACCAAAGGTAGAACCTAACAGTTAATTTGGATGAAATGTTACATACATGGTAAGGTCCTGATTCTCCCTGGTAGTTCATGCTGAACCATTCCTTTTATTAGGGATTGGTCACCCCCACAGAGGTAAGATGGAGTGTCCAGATGGAGTTTACATGTGTGTCTGTAGGTCTCTAAGGATGTCACTTTTTGAGGAGACAATGCAAATAAGTTTTCCAAGGTGTTAAATGGAAAACAATACCTCCTTTTGCTACCTTGAAAGGCAGCCCCCTTAACATCAAGTATGACCTACAAGAAGTCTAAAAATATGATGTGGAATCCTTAAGGAGAACACCTACTGTCTGATCCTAGTCAATAGCCTCTCGCACCGCCAAATCAGTTCCCTACACTGTACTGAGGAGACCCAACCAGGTCGAAACAGTGCTGTCTACAGTTGGGAGTCTGTTCCTTATGGAATAGATATACTGGTTTGGCTTAATCCCACAAGCCGCTTTTTTGGACTTTGCAAGACATCTACGCTTCGCAGGAGTTCAGGACTTTTGTATGAAATGCTGGACTTTGCTTAGATTAAGTGTCTTAGGAATTGCAGGCAGTGTTTATCTGGCAAATGCCAGAAAACACTAAATTTTTCACTAGATTTGGACTTTTACAGGGGATTCTGGGTCACGCATACATTATGCAAATGACCCAAACCAGGAAGTGGACTTTTGCTAGGTTCCCTTCCTTGTTTTTCCCCCTTCTGTGTCTGTCTTTCAATAAAGCTTCGGGGAAGTGTTACCCCCACCCCTTCCCCTTCCACCCCGCACCTTTTTCCGTTTTTACACTTTGTCGTCGCCGTAAGTGAGATGCAATGCGTGTTTAGTTAGGTCAATTGAGCGAGCTGTGTGCTAGTATAGTGATTTCATGGCTTAGTTGAGGATTATACTCCTGTGTGCTGTCAACACTATATATGAATCTTAATTTATTGTATATGTCGTGTTGTGGTCTGTGCTGCGACACAGTATATGCTGTATGTCTGTGCAAATGTATGTAACTCTGACATATGCTCATTCAAAAAAGCTGTCTACAGTTGGGAGTCTGTTCCTTATGGAATAGATATACTGGTTTAGCTTAATCCCACTTCATGTTTTTAGACTTCTTGTAGGTCATACTTGATGTCAAGGGGGCTGCCTTTCAAGGTAGCAAAAGGAGGTATTGTTTTCCATTTAACACCTTGGAAAACTTATTTGCATTCTTCCCACTTTTTTGAGGAGCAAGATTATTTGATTGGGTTTAGTTAGCACTAGGACCTCTTTTAAATAGAATAAAAAAAACCTGTTGCTTTACTTCTGATTAAAAAAACATCCAAAAGGATGTAATAGGGTGGTGGGCTCTCACCATGCCAGGAGTGGAAAGAATGACAAGGAACATGGACAATCTTCATATATTTCCATGGAGCTTCTGAGATAGGTTACAACACAGGCTGTACTTCGAAGTCCTTAGTAGCATAGGACAGTTTAGAGGGACTTTTCAGACAACCCATACTGTCAGGCAAGGTATGAAATATCTATCTCTATATATATATATATATATATTCCAAAGACAATTAACTAAGAAGTTTTTTTTGTCCAAGATAGTTTTTGGGAGTAGTGTGGAAGCTAGGTTAACAAAGGGTAGGGGATACAAGGTGCCTTGACAACCCCTTTTCCTCCATTGAAATTTACAAAATGGGGCACATTTACTTACCCGTCCCATTGACGCCGCCGCGTCCAATTTCCTGCATGTGTCGGTTCCCTGCTGAGGTCCGTCGGAGTTCACCTTCTTCTTCCCGGTGCATGTGAGTGCTGATCTTGCGACACAATTTCATTTCTAAATCCTGCGGTTGTCTGATGGCCACGCCCCCGATTTGTGTTGCATAAAAGCCTTCGCTGATGCATCACAATCTGATTGCGTGCGTGCAAAAACCCAGGCCAATTCAGGGCAAAACAGAAAAATTCAGGAAACCTGACAGAAATTCGTCTGACAGACCCTTAGTAAATGTGCCCCAATGTGCCACCTAAAGTGGTCTATACTATTAGGAATTTCCAGGTTCAGCTCCTCTTGTAATCAGTCCTCAAGTCCTATAGAAATCAAAAATATATAGAACAAGGTCAGCTTAAGCTTTGTTTATTTCCATGGGGCTTCTTGCTGGGTCTTGCAGCCCAAAATGGGCTGATCCTAGAAGTCGTTAACAGCAGAGGATAGTTTAGTGGGACTTGTCATGGTGAAGTGGAGGTTCTCTAAAAAAACAATAAGTAGATCATATCTAGATTTTTATTTTCATCTATTGAACTACCTTGACAAAACAACATTATTACAAAAAAATTTGGGTGAACATATCAAAAGTATTGATTTAAAAAATAATATATAAAACATCAGGGAAAATGGTTGGAGTTTCCATCAAATGTATATCGGTAAGGTCTTACTACCCTTTTAGGTTCTTGGTAGCCAACCAAATTTTGGTATTATTTTCATTTTTTCTTAAATTCAAAAAATCCACAAGTTGTTACAAAAAATTAAAAATAATTCAGCAACAGGACAGATCCTATTTTATTAATGGCATTTTTAATCTCTCCTCAATTATTTTCCCTTTCATCCATTCATTTACTCTTAATATTGAAGTTGTGCAGAAGGCATCCTGCTATTTTATTTCATATTTCAAACCCTCACAAACTTTTCAAAAAGAAGACCTTGAATTGTACGATATAAAATAACCACGTGAAGCAGTAAAACCCTTCTGTCACCATTATTCTGATTTATACTTCAGCATCGTAATAATGAAAACATCTTGAGAACAGATCAGTCGGTGCAGAACCTTCAGGTAGCTTTTGAAGTCCACTAAAAATAAAGTTGAAATAGTGTCAGAATAATGCAAACAAATTTATGCATTTACATTTTAGTCACGTAGTGTCGGCTTCCTCTGTGGGTGGACAAAGATCACATTTAGAATAACACTAAGATAACAAAACATAAGGGTTCATAATAATTCTCTTTCACCTGATGCTTCTATTTCCTATATAGAAATTGTAAGCATATATTTTATCTTATTGTAGAATTACAAAGTTGCTGCTGGGAAGCCTGTTAAACCTTTGGGGTGACCAATGGAAGAAATAAGGGAATCCCAGCACTTTTTTATTGATGAAATTTTAAAAATACATATCCATGTGATACTAAAGTCAACTTTCGCGTTTCGATAGTTTTAGCTAAAACTAAGGGAGTTTAAATCCCCGAAATGTGTAAAATGTTGTAATGAGGGCTCTAGACCAGGAAAGGACAGACAGGACAGTGAGCCTTAATTTGAGCCCCCACAAACTGTCACTTGCCTACTTGCCTCATGTATCCTAGGGTGATACGGGACACCCACAAAGATGGTCCCTCCATAAGCCGCAGTGCAAAATAAGACTCACAAATAAATAACACAGAAAGTGAGGTCAGGGGTCGGAGTCACGTTTACAATAGTGTATAAAGTGCATATAGTACAAAATCAAAATAGGGATAGTCAAACAAGATCAGAAAAACAGAATAAACAGCAGTATAACAAAAGCTCAGTAAAACACAAAGCTAAGTCAGATTTTAATCAGCTAGGTGTAATGGAACTGGAATGGTATATAAATGAGTTCTTGGACACTGTCCCCAGCAGCTGACTGGCTCCACTGTCACACTAGTAACCCTTGCTGGACATGGCTGAGCTGCAGAGAGCTGGTTGTGACTTAATACAAGGCAGGGTTCACACACAGAAAGCACAAACAAAAATTAACACCACCTAATCCGTACACTGATGTTAAATATGCCTTGTATAGCTTGTAGATATATGTTTTAAAGAGATCAATAATAATGAAGAAGTTATTCCAATATTCGAGCATGTGTAGTGGCGCTTCAAAACCACCCACTTACGGTGACATTAACTAAGACAAAAAGCAACTGTTTTTAGCTCATTTACATATGAATTTATATAAAAGTGCATTGAAAACAGGAGATACAAAAGAGCGCTCTTAGGGCAAGCTCCAATGTAAACCAGTAAGTTGAATAGGTGTGTGCTCACTGGGGATAGTTATGCTGAGTACATAATAGATATCGATGCACTGTCAACACGTTGAAAAAAATGGAGCTTCTGTAAATAGAAAAAAAATAGAAAATGTTTTTTTTTCTATTTCTATTTATGTTATGTTTCTACTATGTATAACCTGACAAAGATAAAGTTGTAAAACTCAAAATGCGTAGTAAGCCTCGAAACGAGCAGCAACTAATAATAAATTGAAGACAAAGGGATGTATATCTGATCTCAGCATGATTCGACCTTAAAAAGCCAGCGCAGCTTACACTCGTGGGGCCATTTTAGAAAACCCCATTTTTTACTGCTTCTTTTCAATTACGCATGAATTTGAAAATAATTTTAATTTTTTAGGTTTGATGTTTAATAGAAAATTCTAGAAAGAATATTTCATACTTGACCAGGACACCGGTAATTCACTGATGTATAAGTTGGTGACAGGTTCCCTTTAAATCTCTACCAGGAATAGTAGTTGGTGCCATATTTTAGCAGATCTGCTCTTCTCTTGTAAGAACTCTCCCACTTTTATTCGAATCATCTCATTTTCAGACAAAGCACGATAACGATTTTTAAGAACGACGCTTTGTAATCTCTGGGTGTTACCATCTCTTCCCTATTCTCAGGCCAACCATTCAAGGATAAACACTTAATTGGTGTAGTTTTTACAATTGAGATAGATGGAGACATCCCTATTTACTGTAGCGTGTTGTTAGCAAGAATTGATTGCTCGGCTAAGCAAGTCTCAGGATCCCCTCCAGGCTGCTAATGCAGTGGAGACTCTGTAGGAATGTTTTTAGTGTTTTTGGTCTTGTCCTCTGTGCAATCTTTACAAAGACTAATGATCCTTATATCAGGTGCAAGTGAGTTTTGAGAATGAGTTTGCTTAGAACTTTGATGTGAATTTACAAAGCAGAGACAATAGGGCACATGGCTGTTTCTTTCTTATTGTTACATAAGGTGTTTGGTCTTTAGTGAATTTGCAACTTTTTAAAACAAAAGTCACAAAAATTTCTACACCTGATCATTTGCAGATGAAGATTTCACATCAGGAATCAGGTCAGGGAACAATGCAGAAAACTAGACAATGGTGAACTTTGAAAGGAGAGTTGCAAATGAGCGCAAGCACCATGAAAAGTCTCAAAATTTAAAGAAAAAGCCAAGCCATCACAAGATGGGAACCCAGGGTAATGTGTACTCTATTCCTTAACTCCAGGGGGCGTCCACATATGGCTCCGTTGCACGCACCCCCTGCCTATCCGCACTGCTTCCAAAATTGCGCCCACAAAACGCATGTACCGACAAATGCATGCGTCAACACAATGTCAATGCATGCGCCAAGATTGCGACAACATTGCACCATGCAAACGCTAGTCAACAGCAATGCAACCAGGAAATTCTCCTCCACCCATCCAAAGTGGTTCGCCCCCAGCTGGAGGTATATAATTAAATCAATTGGAAGGGGAATCACAGAAGGACAGCCTCTCGGTGTAGCAGTTATGTGGCAATAGGTTAGAGAGTGAGTCTGGTCTGCTGTATAGAGTTGTGTCATTCTGTTGTTCTCAAAGGGGAAACTCTGAGATAGGAGTAGAGAATATCCTCATCCGTCTCATCTTGTAGAGTAAGGATAAATTCCCTCCACCGGTCAAGCAACCGTAGTGCGGAATGTTCAACTGTATGTGATATGAGGAACGTATAGACAATTGAGACTAAACTTTTTGGCCCCTGTGTTTTGAGGGTATTTAGATATGGGTGGGGCTACACAGCCTCTCCAATTGGGGCATTGTTGTGTTATTGTATCAGTAAAGTGAACTAAAGATTTGCCATTAATTGCCATTTTATGTAATGGTAGCAAAGGTAGCTGAAGAGGAGGAGAGCCCTCCAGTATGGACCACAACATCTGTACCTGCAAGTTATGACATAGGTGGTGCTCTGAGCTGGGGAAGTGACAACCCTGTACTCAGTGACTTATATATTGCAGTTGCCCTGCTAGATAGTATAAGTAGAAGTCTGGAAGTGCCATGCCATTGTTCGGACCACTGAAAGGTTGCCAGCCTAAATTTACACCTGGAATTCCCCAATATAATCTGTGCAGGAGTGCAGATCCTTAAAGATTTTTTTTTAAGAATCAAGCTGCAGAGTGTTGAAGTACAGACACTTGGGAAAGGTTTTCATGTTAATTAAATTTATACCGACGACAGGGGAAGGAATTACCAGGCTTTGAATTTTGCTCAGACGAAATTCAGTAGGGGGTCTGTGATCTTCTATAATAAGTGCTAGTGGAGTTTGAAAAGTATTTCTAATTATTTAAAAGCAGGTCCTTGCCATGATGAATTACCAACTGGCATGTAGACTGATTTAGTCCAATTCATCTATAGACCGGATTATGAACCAAATTCATCAATGATAGCAAAGGAAGAAATTCTATCACCAATGCAAATAGGAAGAGTGACAGAGGACAGCCCTGCCAGGTGCCTCTATGGAGAAGAAGTTCTGGGGAAAGCTCACCATTGATCAATAACTTACTTTTGGGAGAATTATATAGAATAGAGACCAATTGGCAGAACCGGGGACCAAAGTTACATTTTTGAAGGCATCCCATTAGAAAAGTCAATTTGACAGAGTCGAATGTCTTCGCTATGTCAAGGAAAGCTAGGGCCCAGTCTTCCTCATATTGTTGGCTGATTTGCATAACCATTTGGACCTGTCAAATGTTGTCTGTGGTGGACCAACCAGCAATGAATCCTAAGTGGTCTAGGTGTATGAGTAAGAGAAACATTACCCAATTCAGTTGTGTTGCTAGACTGTGAGTAAGGAGCTTGTCATTGGTGTTCAGTAGGGCAATGGGCCTGTAGAAGCCATAGTCTAATGGGTCCTTCTTGGGTTTAAGGCGTTAGGCTACGGTATTCTAAAAGAAAATAAATATTTGATTTGGATGTGTTAGAGCAATTATGGGATTTGTAGTAAAAAAACAGGGCTGAGGACAGATAAAGAGAAACTATGATCGAGATGGCATTTGACCATACAAACTGAGGTTGTGCAGTGGTTGGAGTCAGATAACATTAGTTTTATCTTTTGCAAGAACCTTATCTGAAAGTAATTTTTTGAACTTTCTGCCAATTTTGCAAGTCCTGATTTTTTTTAAATACAATTTTATCTCTACAGAACCAAATATCAACGCTATGAAAACTCTCAACTGGATACAATACATATCACAACAATTGGGTGGCTGTACAAAGACAAGTCCCCTCACTGGACCAAGAAGACCAGGGAGGTTGTTGTCATGATTTACTCCACCATCTAGACTCTTTTTGGCCGGCTATTTGGAATTATTGGGTTTAGTGATTAGGTGAGGGCATATACACATGATGTATATATGATGTACACAGGCTCCAAAAGGCAGATCATTGTGTCAGGGGTCTAACTACAGCGGTAGCAGCCACAGCAGCTGTTATGGGGCCTGTAGTGTCAGGGGGCCCGTCATCCGAACTGACACACTAAAGAGTGGAGGATGTGCACCATTATATACATATGATACCAATTGTTATATATATATATATATATATATATATATATATATATATATATATAGTATATAACATGGAATGTATATACTGTATGCTGCATCTTTGATATGTCATGCGGTATCTGTATACAGTGTATAGTGTGTGTATGATTGTAACTCGCATGTGTGGGTATACCAATGTGTATATTTTTGAAGTCGTGAGAAGGGCACCATTCCAAAGCCTTCTATGGATCTCTAGTTACACCCCTGCATGTTTTATCCGCCAACAATAACAAGTAATTTACTCTGCACATAAATAAAAAAGGAGAAAAGAAGAGTCAACTAACCAGGTCTATTAGTCAAGTGTGAATGGTGGTTGAGCACACAGAAACCCATGTGCCGTAAAGGTGGCCAGGAAGAAGGATGTATTTGTGGAAAATCAAGAGTGGAGGATTCCAACACAAACAATTGTAGAAAAGCTGTTAAAAATTAACATATTTATTAAAAGCATGTTAAAACGGTCAAAATGTATCACAAAAGTCCTTACTCATAGCTAGGTATGAGTTACCCACTGTAGTTTTTTGTCTAGCGTTTTGTATTTTTGTGTCCATGTTTGGGATCCACCAATGATTAATCTAGTTCTGAAAGCCTTGTTTAAAAAATGTGCAGGATCTACAAACTACTAAACAGAAAGTGTATCCTTCATGTCCAATCATTGTATCCAGACAAGAGGCACCAACAGGGTCCAAGAGCCTCCCTTCTATTGTACAGTTTTCCCCAACAAACTTCTCCTTTCTCTCTACAATTATAATCACATATAATAACATTATGGGGCACATATACTATAGGTCCGCACACCGCATTTCCGTTGGGTTTACCGACTATTTCAGATTTGCACCGCATTTAACAGGGGTTTTTGGTGCACGCAATTTTGGCGCCGAATTTCATGCAACACAAATCGGGGGGCTTGGTCTTCGGACAACCCGACTGATTCGGACTAATCGCTTGATTTAAAATTCAAATTGTGTCGCAAGACAATGCGCTCACATACACCGGGAAGAAGAAGGTGAACTCGGCGGGCCTCAGCGGGGAAGCAACACATGCAGGATATCGGGGGCACGATCTTAGTGAATCGCGCCGGAGTTCATCCTCATCCGACAATGCACCTCGGGGATTACGACAGGACCGGATAAGTAAATGTGCCCCTATAAGTCACACTTTGAAAGTTTCATTCCCTCTCAACAGCTTGGTGAAGTATTATTATAATATTTTTCTTGGTCAATGTGAATAATTTGCTATTTCAGCATTCTAATTCTTGCTGATAGATTTGTTGCTTATTGATTGTGATAAAATGTTCATTGAGTGACATTATGATTCAGTGCGTTCTATACTAAGGAGACATTTTCGGTGACCTTTTCCAGCGTTTGCATAATGTGGCCGGGGAAGGTTAAGCAGCTTCCTCACAGCGGCAGGTTTAGCGTCATCATTTCCCCTCATTAGGCCTAGTTAGAACTTTATCGCTCATAAATATTTCCCAAATCAGAAGGGTTTTATTTCATCAAAAATTTTATAGAGACCTTTGACTTTCACAAGAAAACCAAGCTTCTTAGACTATAAAAAGCTCTATATGATGTAGCTGTCTTAGTATTCAGGGATCGTTTTTTATAGCAAGATATAATGGGGGTCATTTACTAAGGGCCTGATTCGCGTTTTTGTGATGGGTTAACCAAATTTTTCCATTTGCGCCGATTTTCCCTGTATTGCCAGTGGGCGTACGAAAACCCAACGGATTTGGAGAAACCGCCGTATTTAAAAAAAAAAAAACTGTTGCTGGACACGCACTTACCTTCACCTGGCAATGGATTGTGCACTCCGGCGGACCTCGGTGGACTTCAGCGCAGCAGCGACACTTGGTGGACGTCAGAGGAACTGCCTTAGTGAATCGCCGGAAGACCACCGCAGAGAACGCGCCGCTGGATCGCTAATGGGCCGGGTAAGTAAATCTGCCCCATTGTATCTTTTGTTTTTTTTATTACTATTTTGGATGGTTGTCACATTACTTATCAATAAATATTATTAAAGGGGTATTGCAACGAAAACAAGATTAAATAAAACTTAAATTTACTCAGGATAACAAAAAAACACATTCTCTAATCCGACCATAAACCTTCTGATTATGGTTGGGCATGGCAGATTCTTCTCATGAATAGCTTCTCCTGTCTGCTTCTCCTCTATGCCTCCTGCCCCTTCCTCCTCCATTACAAGACAAGCTCACACACTGACACTTCCTACCAGTAAACAGAATTGTGCTCTACAAGCTACAGATAAGTTAAAGTCTTTAACCAGGTTTAGGAGGCACTCTGTGTTTTATAGCTCAGATGTAGAAGAGCTGAAGTGTGTCATTATGTGTTATTAGTATCTCATGGATCTCATCATCCCTCATTCCTATTTTTCTTTGTGTCAAATACTAGTAGAATGCTCAAAAGCTAAATAAAATTATAGATAAACCCTGGACGCTGATAAACGACGTACATTGTCAGGACACAGTGGGGCACATGTACCATAGTTTCAGCTAGCCAAATTGTCTAATTTAAGCGACTTTTGCCGTTTTTGCGCCATTTTTGCGACTTTTAACTCTGTTCTTTTTCAAGTACACCTTGGTCTGCACCTTGTGCAGTGTGCCTCATGTATCTTAGTATTCCAGATGTTCCGTGCGACTTTTTGCCGTTTTTGCTTCATTTTTGCGTCAATTTTGGCGCAATTCTGCACCTGGTCCAGGGCAGGTGCAAAGATTTTTTTTTTCATGGACCCGATTTTAACATGTAAATTGGAATTATTTCACATGCTTTAACTGTTTAACATTTTGCACAGTAACCTCTTTTGTCAAAATGTTTACATTTTTGCATTTTTTTTTTTATTGGTTACTTCTAAGGGTGAGGTCACATGTAGCAGTTTAATTGCATTTATAATGTATGTTGAAACTAATTACAACAGCTGAGAAGGTGATTTGCCTTATTTCATTACTGTTAACATTTATGTTTACAAAACATTGTTAACATTGCATTTACTATGTGTTTTGTAAATTCAAATGTTAACAGTAATGTAATTATGAAAATCCACTCTCCTCAGCTGTTGTAATAGGTTTCAAAATGTATTAAAAATGCAAATCCCAAATTAACAGTAGTGTCCACTCCTGTATATAACCCCCTCATGTGGCTTGTATCCTCTCCTGTATATAACCCCCTCATGTGGCTTGTATCCACTCCTGTATATAACCCCCTCACATGGCTTGTGTCCTCTCCTGTATATAACCCCCTCACATGGCTTGTGTCCTCTCCTGTATGTAACCCCCTCATATGGCTTGTGTCCTCTCCTGTATATAACCCCCTCCCATGGTTTGTATCCACTCCTGTATATAACCCCCTCCCATGGCTTGTATCCTCTCCTGTATATAACCCCCTCACATGGCTTGTATCCTCTCCTGTATGTAACCCCCTCACATGGTTTGTATCCACTCCTGTATATAACCCCCTCACATGGCTTGTGTCCTCTCCTGTATATAACCCCCTCACATGGCTTGTGTCCTCTCCTGTATATAACCCCCTCACATGGCTTGTATCCTCTCCTGTATATAACCCCCATCACATGGCTTGTATCCACTCCTCTATATAACCCCTCACATGGCTTGTATCCTCTCCTGTATATAACCCCCTCACATGGCTTGTGTCCTCTCCTGTATATAACCCCCTCACATGGCTTGTATCCTCTCCTGTATATAACCCCCATCACATGGCTTGTATCCACTCCTCTATATAACCCCTCACATGGCTTGTATCCTCTCCTGTATATAACCCCTCACATGGCTTGTATCCTCTCCTGCAATAACCCTGCAGCGATATATCCTGTAAGATTACATATAGTTACTGAGCAATGTCATATTGATGAGCTGCAATGTGAAGATATGATTAATAATCACTGCACATTATCGGTGGCCTTTATATAAAAGAAGTTCACTGCAGGAAAGAAAACACACAATAGAAAAGAGAAGAATATACTGTACAATAGACCAACATAAATAGAACCATCAATTGTATGGATCGGTTGGATAGATAGATGGCTCATACTATTTATCATGATCATGTTTAGACCATGATATCCGAATCTTCTGGAGTATTCACACCCGGGCATACACATTTAATTTAACTCATGTGCCATATATATATAAGTTTTCTTTGTGGGTGGTAGGGAACGTCGACTAGTTGTCCTTTACTGTATAAGGAAGATGAGGAAATCAGGTAAGGTCTATTGTAAGGACCCACTGTCTCTATCTGTGTCCCCTTTTCATTACCAGATCCTGTCTTCCTGCGGACTATCCCAGGCACTCTGCGATCTACTCCGTGTACTTTAGGCTGATGAAGATGCCATTAGAGCATCGGAACACTTTGGGAGAGATTTATCGAAACTGTCGGAGAGCGGAACTGTTCTAGTTGCTCATGGCGACCAATAAGAGCTCAGCTTTCATTTTACCAGAGCAGTATATAAAATACGGCCCATTGCCCTTTGTTTGGAATAAAAGTGTCTTCTATGTACAAACATATGATCTCTATTGTATGATATGATATGATATGATATGATTGGCCAAGAAGCACAACCAGAATCCCTGATCACTTTTAGATCAATTACATGTGTTACATCTGTGCCTATATCAAGTACAGCTGAGGATGTGCTGAAATATCAGTTTTGTTAGTGTGAACACTGGTGTAATACTCCCCTTGGCAGCCTTGATTGATTGTATTGATTGTCTCGTAAAAACACTGGATTCCTCTCCAATCTACTTCCAGATCAGGATTATGGATTTGCGTATTATCCTTTTCTGACCTGTATTCTTTACTTATGATATTCTATACTATATCTGTCATTCTATATTCTGGTCTTTGTGACTCTTGCTTGTATTTTTGACCATCCGTTGTCCCAAGGAATTTTGTACTGTATTTGTCCTATTGGCCTTAACTCAGATTTGGTGATCATTTTTATCTGTGTGCTTTGTCTTTGTTTCCATGTCTACAGTATGGAAAGTTGACAAGTTGTCCCTTACCACATATAGTAGGCAAGGCAATCAGGCAAGGAGATCTGGAAAGGAGAGTATCCCAGTCAATCTGCACTGAATACCTTGTACTTCGAGCTTGTGAAGACATTGACACAACATCAAAATGCGTTGCCATTTGTTCTAAATATAAGTGTCTTCCATATAAAAGCATATGACTTCTATTGTTTCATGATCTGAATGTCGAGGAAGTGCAAACCACAATCCCTGATCTATTTTGGTCTCATTCACTTATGAACTTTTTGGTACCCTATTAGTGACCCAACCCAGGGAATCTGCAGCAACCTTAAAGCGTAACTGTAAAGCTGAAGAGAGCTGAAGAAAGCCTTGGGTATCAATTCCAACAATACTTCTTCCTAGCCTGAGATATAGGGCTAAAATATATAAGAGACTATCTGAAAAATCCTCTCAGATTTTCCTGAAGTGGGACTTCCTGGTTGTGACATCAGCTAAGGACACTAAAGCCAAAGCACTCAGGCCATTCATATGAATCAGGACAGCATATTTGTAATTGGATGACCTGCTGCATGTGAGGAGTCACATGCTTATGACATTACTCCAGGTCATATTTTCTTGCACTCATATCCTACAGCCCCTCCCATCAAACCTACTCTCTTCTCCAGCTGCTCTATATGGTTTCCCATGGTGACGAAAAAGCATGGCAAATGGAGAGTAGCTTGGGAGGACAAGGTAAAATCTCTGCTAGCAGCTAACCACCTGCAATTAGAGTAAATTAGAGAATTACTTAATTAAAATCTATCATCAGGTGAGCAAGTTTCTTACAGCTCCCACACTACATCAGCATTTTCCAAACATTTCTTTCAGTGAAAGGTAGGATCACACAGATCTCTAGGCCTGCTGCGGTTTGGGGGTTACTGGTGGGCCCAGCACTATCCTGGGTCTGCTAGAAACTATCAAGGTGTCATCACGTGTTGCAGCTATCTAGAAGAATGAAGAAATTCAGGTGAAAAGCAATGCAAGCAAATCAAAGGTCTGACTTCTCCAATCTCCTCTTTGACAGAAGAAGTGTTCTACACTGAGGAAAAGCCTGGGCCAGCTATCCTTCTCTCAGAAGACTGGTATCCTGTTCAAAGGCTAGGAGTTCAGGGTCAGTTTGTTCAGGTAGACCGGAAGTCTTCTCCTCCATGCTCCCTAACTACAGTACCCTAGGGAGTGGTACTGTTCTCTTTATATGCCTTCTTTCAGCAAAACAATTACAAAGCATTCTTCCATAGACTTACACTATAACATTCTATGGCTGAATGGTTCGAAAGTGGTAAACAACTTTCCAGACAGCAACTGTCATTCTAAAAGTCCTGCTGTCTCCTTTTATGGAAAACAAGACTGTTTTTCTCCTCAACAAACAATTTCTTTAATAGCTATGGAAAATTACTAGCTTAATTAATTCAAGTTAACCCATGTAAAATGAAGTAAGAAGTGCAAAGGGGTTCACAAAAGTCCAAAGTTCAATGATCCAGGGCACTACACTGATACCTACCACTGCCGTTAGCATTGTATGGTCAAAATTGCTGACAGATTGCATTTAATTCTGGCCACTATTCTATCACAACAGCCTGATA
>CM033643.1:14465014-14498480 GCA_019512145.1 Engystomops pustulosus | reverse complement strand
TTGCCTTACAGCACTGGCAGAAGGAAAATGTGATAGTGAGCATAGTAAGTCAGAATTTGACTTTCCGCAGTGTAGCTCTGTCCAGCGTAAGATACAATGAATCCTGATAAGGAATGGCTCTTTTAATCAAATGTACAGAAATGTGGTAAGTGGACCTCTTCTCCTCAGACAGAAATGATAATCATGACACCAGTTAAAATGTATCAGTAATTAGAATGCAATCCTGCCACTAATAATGTTACCTGATGGGCCATAAAAAGGTATCTAATTACCTTTGCAACTGTATTGTTGCAAAACATACTGTTTATATAGGTTTAAGGAGAATTTCTAAATTACTGAAGGCTCCAGTAGGCACTGTTCGGACATGAAAGGACTTGTAATAAAATAATATAAATAATAATAAAAAGTATATACTCACCTCTCTCCATGCTCCCATTCATTTGTTGTACTGCTGGCCTATGTATAAAAAATGGAGACAGGCAGTAATTGGAAGCTTTATAGGAGCATGTAGATATTTTAGTATTTGCTCTCTATTATTGTAAAAGCCCCCCCTCAGCCATAGATAAAAAAATGTGTATTCCCTGACAACCCCATTAATACCCAAGTGGAAAGAACCTATTTTCTCCATAAATGGTGAATGAAAAGAGCCAAGGACCAGAGGGATCATGGGCCTCTTGGCTGAATCTCTGATCAGTCTTCTCCTTGCTTGAGATGAAAGTTTAGAGGGGCGGACGGGTCTTGGTAGATCTGCAGGGGTCTGATGATCCTTCCATTTCGATATGATCACTTGCACAGTGCTCCTTGGGGTGATTAAAGTTTTCGGAACCTTTTTGTATCCAAATCGGGCTTTAAAGGAAAGTATGACGTCAGCAGCGCCCGCGTCATACTATGCGCCTGCCGGCTGGGAAGTACGTGGCCGCACCCTGCAGGATGTTACCAAATACAGAAGACAGGCGCGGAAGGTAGAAGAGGACCCGCACTGACATTGGGGGAGCAGCGCTGCGCATTGGGGCCACCAGAGGGTGAGTATAAGTTTTTTTTTTTTAAGTGCTGGGCTGGCTACTGACTCGTGTATACGGTATATTATATCATGATTTTATAGTTATATGATTCCAATATTCTGGCTGTATACTACTGGGGACAGGCTGGGCTGGTTGTATACTATTGGGGGCAGGCTGGGCTGGCTGTATACTACTGGGGGCAGGCTGGCTATATACTACTGGGGGCAGGCTGGCTATATACTACTGGGGGCTTGCTGGCTATATACTGGGGGGGGTCTCGGCTTATACTCGGGTCGGCTTATACTCGAGTATATACGGTAATATAATCATGAAATAATGAAATCATCTAATTGTATAATCATAGACATGGAAACCAAATAACCATGAGATTATATAATCACATAGTCATGAAATCATATAATAATAAAATCATGAAATCATATTATCATGATATCAGGAAATTATTAAAGTATATAATCATATAATCATTAAGTCATAGAATCATAATATCATATAAGCATAAAATCAAGAAATCATATGATCATGCTATAAAATCATATAACCATGTTATCATGAAATTATTAAACCATAGAATCGTGAAATCATAAAATAATAAATAATGTAATCGTATAATCATTAAATTAGATTATTAAATCATATGATCATAATATCATATAAGCATAAAATCTTAGAATCCCGAAATCACAAAATCATACAATCTTGCAATCATACAATCATGAAGCATACTCATACTGTTGTTTCCCCTGATCTCTGCATTCAAACTGCTCCTCAACCCCTCCCATCTGATGAAATATCCAATAATTAGGCTGCTCCTGCTCTTATTTAGATGTCTCTAGGAAAGGGGATAAGAATTTGATTGTAGTGATCAACTTCTGGGCAAAATAAAGCAACGGAAAAACAGAGAAAAGTCATCGGGTAAACTTAGATGAAATAATTCTTCTCTGCATCATGAACTTACCACTTGCCCTGCTCTGGGTCGCACCACCCTCCCAGTTTATGATCTTGTGCCAGGCAGGAGGTTTTAAGGGGGTTATGTAGGAGATGCCTCGTCCAATGAGTGGCCTCCATGAACCTAGAGACAATACTGGAAGTGACGTTCTGTGGTCCAACGAGGCCATTCATTGGCAGGTCCTGTGAACTCCTGTGACTTTGGGCTGGGCACAGGGCCGAAAACCGGAAGTACCAGTGTGATGGCTAAGGAGGAGGGAGGCCAAGCAGGGTAAGCACTCCTCCTTTTTTTGTAATCCCTACTCTAGCCCCCACTGGGTTTTCCAGAATTATTTGAAGACATCTTTAATTACTGTATAATAACAGTACAAAAGCCAAACTTTTACTTAGTACCATGTACCTGGAGATGAACATATATTGTGTGTATGGGTCAGCTAGGTGCTCAGTACTCCAGCATATAGCATTAGTAGAAGTCTCATGTACAATCTGATGATATCATATATATACTATCATTATATCATACAACCTATAAATACATTAAAACTAAATACCGTACTCAGTAAATTCTTAGAATTCAAATAGTTTATGCAAATACAAGTGAAATTGTTCTCTGAATATGTTTTTGCAGCATTAGGCCCAGGTCAAGAGCAAGGAAGAAGGTAATGGTAATTATGGTAATTATGCATGAGAGAAGACGCTGTAATTAAAATCTTTAATCTGCGGAGTTCATACGCTCACTAATATAGACAATTAGGAGCTGTTCTAATGGGCCAGTATCGGGGAAAGGCTTGCAGCGTAATGTACTGATAATCTGTGGGAGATTAGGCTCAGTATATAGGTTAGATGGTAAGCGATGATGCAGGAGAAATAAAGATTATGTTATAAACAAGCTCCTGCGTTTATACAAATAGTTTATATTGGGGGGCGCGGCGGCTGGTGGAGGGGATGCGGGCACAGGGAGGGGATGCGTTCTTTTGAGAAACTAGTGAACTTTCGTTTGCTGGTTTTCATGCAAAACTACGCCAGGTCTGACCTAGTTTTACATGGCAGCCTAAGCCTCTTGATGTATCTAGCCGGACGCTGAGGGGCGTGGCCGCAGGAGCGCCACCATGTGATATAACTCCCCCATAGTAAAAAACAAACTAAATCCTGCTTAAAGTAATATATACTGTACATAGAGGCATACCCTTTCAACTGCAGGCCCCAAAGAAAAGTAGGGACCTGACTAAAGCTATTGGCAGCTATTGGTCTTATTTTAATATTTAATTTGGGGGCCGTGATATTAAAATTCATCAGGGGTCCTGTATATAAATTCACTAGGGGAAAATATATATAAATTCATTATGGGATTCTATGTAAAAATACATTAGGGGTGATACGTATTTATTAGGGATGCTGTTGGGGCGAGTGATATACAAAAAAGGGATTAGGAAGGCTCTGCGTATAAATTCATTAAACTAAATCTACCACCAGTCCCTAAGGGACTGCAAGCTTTATTGATAGCTATGGAGCTAGGAGCACCTCAGAAATCCTTTTTTTTATAAAAAGCTAAAAGAAGAGTGGACTGTGCCAGAGGGGGCACACATGTAAGTGTGCTTGGTTTACAAATCCTTGATCCTGGTGGTCAACTTCCTTTAAAGGACTTGTTATACAAATTAATTAGAGATGTGTTGTATATAAGTAAATTAGAACGGTTCTAGTATATTTTAGAATGTGTTAAGGGGACACAATGTTTTCTTTATGTGGGGGGCACAACATAGTCAGTTCTATGTTATTAAGAAACGCAGTGTGGGTGAGTTGTTATCCAGGAGATATTATACTGTAACTGACTATAGCATTTTTATGGGCGCAGTGTGGAGATGTGATGAAAAATGCATCTTCTCGGGGCAAAATTTGCAGTGAAAGTAAAAGACGAGATTAGTATTTATGAAATGCTTTGCCTAATGGAGCAGAATCATCCCGGCACTTCAAGAGGTACCATTTTTCTGGGGACACAAAGTCTTTAGATATAATCGTACTGTAATGACTTAAATGGTCTGAGGAAAATTGCACTCTGTTAATCACATTTTTTTCTTTTTCATTTATGGGGTTCTAGAAGCTGTAACTTATTTATTTTACTGTATATGTCATACAAAACACAATTCAACAAGAAGATGTGAATGCAGACTTTTTCTTACACACAGGAACCCCAGGATAGAATACAGTAGATGCATTTGGACGGCCTTGTACTAAAGTGCAGGGGCTTCTTTGTGAAAAAAGGAATACCTGTATTATAGGACAGAATGCTCATCATGCACTCATTGGATTACATGCAATCAGTGACCTAGGTACTAATGATGCATTTACTCCTTGCTCATTCTGGTCTGGCATTAGGAATCTAGTGGTTGGTCCAACAGAAGCTGTACTCAGCAATAGCTGTTAATTATGTAATTCATGATTTATATTATTACTTTTGGTATCAATTAAGTAGTTCACTGTCAAAAATAAAAAAAAAACATGAGAAGATAAGAACATTTTCATAGGTTACCAATCCCATCTCTTGTCCTGTGAGTTCTTTATGACAAATCATATTCCGGAATCTGACTGCAGGAAAAGAACTTGTCCTAGGACTGCATGCAATCCCTGTGTTACATAACCAAAATACCTTCAGAGGAGAAGGGACAACACAGGGTTAAGGTCGCTCTGCTAGCACTTCATAAATTGTCTGCACCTGTCTGTGTGGTTATTACTGGATGCAACTCACCAAATTCTTGTTGCATAAGTGAGAAGACAATGGGACGGGAACCACGTGCAAAGCAAAGGAAAAGAACACAAGAGACTGATCCAGGCACAAGTGCTCCGTAACTATCATATATATACATTATATGCTGCGGGGGGGTATTTATCAGGGCTTCTACGCCCTAATTACAAATGCTAGCTTATTGGAGGGTGGGCATGGCCAGCGCGGGATTTTCTCACCGTATACATCAAGAGGCCGGATGCTTGGCAGTGCTATATGCACAAGTGCCGGCGTATGATAACTAACCCCCTACATGTCTATTGATAAAGTCCTAGAGGAATGTAATTAGAGACCCTGGGGACCCACGTTGGCCTCTTACATGTTAAAAAAAGGGTTGTAATACCAGACACATTGGGCCATGGGTTTACCAGTAAATGGTACTGAGCTGCAATATCACACCTAGACAGTAGACAGATGTAGCACTCAGGCATATTTTTGTCATTCAAGGATTTTTTAATACCTGGGATTACCACTATTTCCAAAATGGGGACCTTGCAAGGTAAGGGATATAATTAAATATGTTTTCCATGAATCCTGATTGGCGCTGGCGACTTCCAGGTTTTCCATAAAGTCCGGCTGCTCCCATCAACCCCCGTCGGATCTTTATGCTTCATGTTTCCCTGTGTTCCTAGTGTTCCTGCTCTGACCTCCTGTTGTGACCCCAGACTTGACCCTGACTCTGCACTTGAAGTTCTGCCTGCTTCTGACCATGAGATCACCTAATGTACCGTTACCGTGGCTGCCACCACGGGCTAGTTGCACCTGTGTATCGACCTGCTGGCACCATGCTGCAGCAAGACCATCCTGTTTTGCGGCGGCCTCTGGTGAAGACCGGGTGCCACTTAGATTCCGGTCCCAGGTGTCGGCTAGTGTCATCGTCCGCGGTGATCCAGGGCGTTCACTGAGCCTGAGTTCAGACAGTTTTAGCCTTGGTTCAGGGGCATGGAGACAAGCCAGGGTAACAGGGGAAGTAGCACGAGTAGTCACAGGAACTGTCGCAGGAATCTGACACAGTGAACCCCCTGGACCGCGAACGATGACACTAGCTGACACTTGGGACCAGAATCTAAGTGGCACCCGTTCTTCACCAGAGCCCGCGGCAAAGCAAGATGGTCTTGCTGCGGTGTGATGCCACCAGGTTGTTCCACAGGTGCGACTAGCCCAGAGTGGCAGCCAAGGTTGAGGTACAGGTACGTTAGGCAATCTCGTGGTCAGAAGCAGGCAGAAGTTCAAGGCAGGTGGCAGAGGTGCCGGGTCAAGTCTGGGGTCACAACGGGAGGTCAGAGCAGGGACACTAGGAACGCGGGGAAACAGCTTTCTCGATGGCATGAAGCACAAAGATCTGGCGGGGGTTGATGGGAGCAGCCAGTCTTTATGGAAAACTCGGAAGTGGTCAGCGCCAATCAGCTGTGCGCTGGGCGTTTAAATCTCTGAGAAATGGCGCGGCGCCGACCGGATGAGGGGAACAGGAGAGTGGAGAGGTAAGTGAGGGCCATGGGTCGCGCCGCCATGGAGAGGGGCACGGGTGTGCCTGCGATCAAAGTCATGGATTCCAGGGACACCTGTGACACTCACCTTGTTTCGACTGGTCCAATGGTCCGCTGACCGATTGAGGAGCCGGGAGCATGGCCCTAATTAACAGGGGGGTCACAGGAAATGCTTTGTGCACCTACTGGCCTCTATGGATGACGTGATTTCACTAACTATTATGTCACCAGAGACGACAGAGGTCCAAGGAGACCATTACCGTAATTGACTGAGACCGGCTCACAGAGTGTTTTGCAAGACTTCTGGAAAAGCTTTTTAAAATAATCACATTTCTAGTTCTCCTGTTAGGTGCATTACAGGAGTCTGAAATGTTCAGGGGTAAATAGTCTATTCACTCAAAAATATGTTTGTTGCAT
This sequence comes from Engystomops pustulosus, assembly GCA_019512145.1. Classification (NCBI taxonomy): domain Eukaryota; kingdom Metazoa; phylum Chordata; class Amphibia; order Anura; family Leptodactylidae; genus Engystomops; species Engystomops pustulosus. The sequence continues at coordinate 14,491,827 of CM033643.1, read as the reverse complement.
GTAAAGTAACCAAAAAATAAAGGGAAAATACCACATCCTTGAATGAATCAATGAATGAAATATTCAAGTTGCAGTATTTATCCATTACATAATGTGTTAATAACAATAAAACATAGAAAGGATCAAAGAATTTCATAATTAATATCCCATGGAAGTCTGGATTTGGAATGATACTCGAAATCGAAATGGGAAATTAAATTTCAGACTGATCCAACTTCAGTGGAAACACTTCAAGACAAGGAAATGGGGCTCAGTAGTGTGTGTGGTCTTCACGTGCCGGTATGACCTCCCTGCAATGCCTGGGCATGCTCCTGATAAGGCGACTGAGTCTTACCTATTTCACATTTGGAAATTCTCCTTATTCGCTATCCTATGTTCCCATCTAGCACACGGTATTACAACTGCCTTATGCTATGGCTGCGAGGTCTAGGGTAATATCTGTAATGTTTACATTAAATGTTTCATTCTGTGGTTCTTTTTGCAGCTCAAGGCTAGTGGTAGGTTGGAGCAGCAAGTATTCAATATCTTTGTAGTAATACCTTCTTATTCCTCTGATCAAAGGCCCTTAACAATTGGTGTTTGTTTTTTTTACTAGTCACATTTTTGTATTCACTGTATTTTTTGTAATTTTTTTTTCATAGTTTAATCATAACCACATGATGGGGGTCATTTACTAAGGGCCCAATTCATGGTTTCCCGACGTGTTACCCGAATATTTCCGATTTGCGCTGATTTTCCCTGAATTGCCCCGGGATTTTAGCGCACGCGATCGGATTGTGCCGCATCGGCGCCGGCATGCACGCGACGGAAATCGGGGGGCATGGCCGAGCGAAAACCCGACGGATTCGGAAAAACTGCTGCGTTTAAAAAAAGAAATGTGTCGCTTGGGACACGTTTACCTTCACTTGGTCCGGCCCGGTGAACTCCAGCGCGTTCAGATGCTTTTCAGCGCAGCAGCGCCACCTGGTGGACGGCGGAGGAACTACCTTGATGAATCCCGGCCGGACCCGAATCCAGCACAGAGAATGCGCAGCTGGATTGCGAACGGACCGGGTAAGTAAATCTGCCCCAATATTGTGATAATGGTAGCAATACATTATTTTATTGCAATGTGTGGATAGGACATGTTTTTGGTATAGTATGAAAAAGTAATAATCTCAACTTTTTACTGGAGAAGTCACTTTGATGTTACTTTGAATTCAGAGGGTGAAATATTTATAAAAAAATAGTTACATTTCAAGATCTTCAAAGTCATCTGGTTAAGAATGACTTTTTAGCATCTCAAACTCAAAGAAAGGAGAGAGCATGAAACAAAAGGCGGATGAGTGTCCTCACTGCAAAGTGCCACAAGTATAGAAGATATAATTTACTGTATGTTAATGCTGTGTTTAAGACTTTTAACTGCGCCAATAATGGTTCTGGTGAAAGGCGGATTTTCTATTAGCGCTCGGTGACATTGTGGCAGATCGCGGGCGTCAGCGGGCAGTGATGACAGAGGTTATGAATGACAGGAAATAAATGAACTATGAGCTTTTTCCAATTCATTTTTCCACAGTAATTTTGCTCCATTATTGAGTCATTTGTGTCTGTGAAACGCCATGTCAGTTTCAGTCTAGTGATTTTGCAATTTGCTCCGTCTTTTGTCCTGTGTGGCCGTTATCTGTTTTTGGCAGTCTCTGAGGTATGTACTGTCACAGGAAGTTAGCAACAATGGCACGCCGGACAAAAAACCCATCAGGTACTGTCTATCGGTATATACGCTGCAGCGTTATCTCCCGATCTGATATAGGATGTAATATACTCAGGAGAATACGGCTGAATCCGACCTACACAAACAATCCTAAGATCTTATCCTTAAGAAAGTACATTGTACCAGACGGCACAATCAAATGACATGGAAATGAATGTCCTATGGGCTTTGGGGCAAACACATTACCCCTCCGCACTCATTTAGGGATTTATTCATATCACCTCCTCCGTACTCTGCAAATCATAGAAATATAAGAAAGTCAGAGCCGGTGATGTCTCCCTCTCTTGTAGTTCTTTTATTTTTCCTATTTTGCTCCAACCAACCCAGACCACCATGATGACCTCTTCCTCCCACAACTCTACAAGTTTTGCCACTCGGACTATGTTGGCGCGTTGCTTTTCCAGCGCTCTCCTTTCCTCATGACAAATCCTTCTGCCATACTGCCCCATATGGTAATTGTATTCCACTTAAAGGGGTATTCTCATTTTGTTTGTATAATGAAAAGTTATACAGTTTTCCAATAAACGTCCGGTATCAATTCCTCACGATTTTCTAGATCTCTGCTTGCTGTCATTCTGTAGAAAGTTTCTATGTTACTTCCAGTGGTCAGAAATCTGACTATGGTCACACAGGTGCATGGCTCGTTAGCATCATAGAAAGTAATCAGAGCTGTGGGATATAACAAGCCGTGCACCTGTGTGACCATGGTCAGATGTCTGTCCACTGGAAGTAAACGTGGAACCTAGACAGCAAGCAGAGATCTAGAAAACCGTGAGGAATTGAGCTGTGTTTGCGAATACGTCCCACCATGTAGCTTGCAGCCTGTGTAGGGTCTGACTAGCCCCACAGCATGTCACTACATAGTCCCTAGATAACACAGGGGAACACTGCAGTGGTAGAACCTGCCTGATAAGGCAGGAGTTAAGTGTTTTGTGTGATGTCATATGTGTCAGCCAATCACATGTGTTACACTCTGTTTCTGTGAGCTGAGATGTAATTGGAGGAGCAGCCACCACCTGACCAGTAGGAGTAACAAAACCCCTGGTCAGGAAACTTCTAGAAGGAGAAGAAGACTGGAATGAATCCAGTGAGTTCAGTTCTCTCTCAGAAGAGAGTGCAGTGTGAGGAGAGAGTTCACTCTCTCAGATTAGAGACTGAGAGGAGTCTGTGCAGCCAGCACACCAGACCAAGAGCAGGTGAGCCAGCTCCCTGCCTTAGAGTGGAGCTAATTGCTAGTTAGTGAGGAAAGGGGTATCATCCTACCTTTAAGGGTGATACCTGAAGCAATCCAGGATAAAGCTGAAGCATCCTTCCAGGACACAGCTATCTTCCAGCCTGCCCTTGCATCCAGGCTTATGTTCTACATCCTGTGGCTCCCTCCAACTACATCTCCAACATTCCACCATCCTGTTAAGGCACGTTGCTACTGTTCCTGTCGGTTCCAATAAAGAACTGTAAGTTATTTTTGTTCAACGTCTGCCTCCATCTGGTCCCTGCTACTACGGCTGTAGTAGGGCACCCTATCCACTACACAGAGACTCATACTCTAGACACCAAAGGGTTGCCCCAGGGAGATCCGCTATAGCAGCCTCTCCCTCATCATTTCTTGCCAACACCACCCTGCTGGAGACCTGCCAGGCTGTAGGACAGCCCTCCGGTTCCCCATACCAAGTACCGTGACACAAGCGGGCTTAGGCCGCAACCGCCAGCCACTCCAGGCCCCAAGAAAAGGCTAGGTCCCGGTGGGGGATGTTGCATATTCATGAGCACTGGTAAAAAGAAAGCTGAGCTGTGATTGGTTGGTTGTGTGTTGGTGTTTCCTGAGTTGACCCCAAGTGGAAGAGGAAAACCGTCCTGTATACCTACAGAGCTCCCAGGAGAATTAGAGGGGAGGCACTGCACCCTAGCGAATATAGAGCCACCATACCCCGTGCCTGCAGAGCTTGGGCCTGAGTTGGTGCTCAATTTATCATTTTTATTTTTCATTTCTAGGTTTAGTTTTCCTTCAGTAAACATGTGTGAAGATCACAAACCCCATGATGTGAGCTCCTGCTTGTGTGGAGTCATCTTGAAGGCCTGACCCTGTCAGTACCGGGCATCGGGCTCTGCTGGATACTTCAATCAACAGGCCCAGGAGAACAGGACAGCGCTGCCAATACCGAAGTGTGGATCTGCGCGATTGTGCGTCCTGCATCCATAATCTGCTACAGGTTTTATCCGCAAGATAGACATCGTGAGCATTCAGAATGTAAAAGGGAATGAATGGTGGATTAATAATGTTTCGGGTATCAGGGGCTCAGGAACACAATATTGGGGCTTTTGTACAGTTGTCATAAACGTGCACCCAGAGGCCTTTACTCTTGTAGACTTTTGGTTTTATACATTCTGTATAAAGCAACAGACTGCTTCAAGGGGAGAACTGACACTCCAGGATAGAAGCTCTAAAAATATCCCCAAATATATTCTGCAAAAATAGAGGTTTAGCCTTTAGGCTTAGAATTGTCCGATTCAGCCTTTAGATGGCATCTCCCAATTCCCTCCTCAGATCCCCTTAAGATGTCTTGTAAAAAGAATCAGTTTAGTTTGGCAGGAAACTTGACTTTGAACTGATATGAAAATTAAAGGGGTATTCCACTTTCATAATTGATATTGTTTGCGTAATGAGAAGTTATACAATTTTCCTCTGTACTTTCTGTATCCATTTCTCAGGGTCTTCTCTGCTTGCTGTCATTCAACAGGAAGCTTCATTGGTTACTTCCTATGGCTAAAAACAGGTGCACAGCTCGTTATATCCCTGGTCATGTGATGTCACACAGGTGCACGGCTCGTTATATCCCTGGTCATGTGATATCACACAGGTGCACGTCTCGTTATATCCCTGGTCATGTGATGTCACACAGGTGCACAGCTTGTTATATCCCTGCTCCTGTGATGTTATACAGGTGCACACCTTATTATATCCCTGCTCCTGTGATGTCACACAAGTGCATGGCTTGTTATATCCCTGGTCATGTGATATCACACAGGTGCATGACTCGTTATATCCCTGGCCATGTGATGTCACACAGGTGCATGACTCGTTATAGCACACAGCTCTGATTACTCTGTGATATAATGAGCCGCCCACCTGTGTGACATCACATGCCCAGGGATTGTTTTTTATTCACAGGAAATAAACGTAGAAGCTTCCTATAGAATGACAGTAAGCAGAGATCTAAAAAACTGTGAGGAATTGATGCAGAAAGTATAGAACTTTTCTTTACACAAACAATATCAATTGTTTGATGAAAGTGGACAACCCCTTTAAGTAATTGATGTACAGAGCATTCTTTTTGCTCCCAAAGAATCGCTTTTTTTCACTCCCTTCTACTCTAGCTTTCCTGCCCAAGTCTCATTCTTGAAGTCAGAACTTCCTTCCATGGCACCCTCGTTTGCCAGCGCATGCTTAGTACTAATTGTAACACAGACAGACAAGCTGGGATACGATACGCTTGCGCCAACCACCAAGAGGGAAACTATCAGGAGATGGAAGCATGCTGCTGCCAGATATTACTGTTATTACTTATATCCCCCACAACGCGAGGATTTAGCATGTTAGACCCCAACGTCTTGCTCGTTATATCCTTCCAATCTTTGTTGACTTAGTTCCTAGTCCCTGTAGCTACTGACTGTGCCTATGGATCCGGTAGATCCCACTATACAGATTTTGCATTGGGCCCGGATGTAATAATATCCATCTGTGCTGATAGTAGTCTCAGGTATAAGAGAATGTTTCAGATGTGTCACTTTTGAGAAATGTTGAAGGCAGAAAACTGAAGTAACTGCGATGACACATATTCTCTATGGACTCCTTGTGTAGCCGGCGACAGGGAGCAGCTGTGCAGATGGAGCGGCATCTTCGCTCTGAGGAATATAGGGGACCCCAAAGGTCAGACCCCCGATGAACAATAGCATATTCTAGTAATAACCTATTATGAAAAGTAGTAGATAGACGAAATGGGTATTGACCTAGATATCTTGTTGGCTACAAGTCAGTATATACTTGTATTTATTTGACCTTATTTGACCTCACAATTTGTCTGTATGTTCCCTATTAATAACTAAGTAAACTTCTCAGTTGGGTAGAGTAGAGAGCTGCCAAGTCTACGCCATGGATCTAAAGCCATGTGACAATAAAAATGGCTGGTTGCAACCTACCCGGCAATATCAACTTGTCACTGGGTATTCAACTAGTCAACAGGTGGCCTCTTGTCAATAAGTGGTTGCAAACTATAGACACACCCAAATTAGGATATTTAAACCTGCATAAAATAGGTGGAATTACTATTTTTATATACCATATTTTTTCGGACTATAAGGCACACAAAAAATCCTTTTTTTTTCTCAGGAAAGGTGCGCCTTATAGTCCAGTGCGCCTTATATTTGAACGTACTTACAGACAACAGCTGCCTTGAACTGTGCACAGGTCTGCCACCTGCTCGTCATTCATCCTTATAATCTGGTGCGTCTCATAATCCCGTGCGCCTTATATATGAAGTTAGACGTTTAAGCAGGCATTTATTGATGGTGCGCCTTATAATCCGGTGCTCCTTATAGTCCAAAAATACTGTATGTATGATATCTGTGCCGGTGTCATCCTCAGCCGACAGGGTGTAGCTGAGGATCCACCAATAAACATTGTTCTGTCTTCACTAGTGTTAACACTGCTCTATTAATTCCTAGCGGTATTGATTGATTGTGCACAAGACCAAGTATTCTCCTTTCTGGTTCATGAACACTTAACCTTTGGTGATGGACATAATTCTTATCCTATCAGCGTTTGCACCAGGATTCTGACATCACATAAAAGGTCCAGATAATCAGTCCTCACTGCTTGTTGTAGCCTGCATGTATTCTCTCTGCTAATATCTGGTATCTTCTCACCCCTTGGCTTGTCTTTCTGTTTATCCCTTGTCTATCGATTTGGTACTTAAATGTCCTCTAGGTTTTTTGCCTTGGCTCTGTTTCCTCTTATTAATTTGTTGTCATTGTCTGTTGTTATCACTTGGAGCTAAGCAGGGACATTGGCCCAGTTACTAGCCACCGCCTAGTGTAGTTTTGGGTAAGTAGGTAGGGAAGGTCTGGTGGGTGGAATCCGTTTTTATGTTCCCAGTCGGTCCCATACATTTTGCTATGTACTTCCAAAGAGTAAATTCAGTGGTTGACTTACAATGGAGACAGACCATGTAGCATCTATGAGGCCAAAGTTGAGACAAGGCCATGCTCTAAGCTCCCTCTCCTGCTGCCCAACATCAAAGCATTCTCCTGCAATCACCACTAGAGGGAGGTCAGCACAACAAGATTTTTGTCCATCTGCTTCAAGCCCTGTTCGATCAGGTTCCTGTGATCACTGTGGACCAATGCAATCACATGTGCAAGAATAGCATGAGATCAGCAGTGAAATCATCGTCCATGCACATGTGATGTGATCACAGGAGCCTCATGAATGCGACTCATGAGAACGGGGGTCCCACCGGTGGAGGTGACAATGCTTCAATTTTTATTTTACACTTCCCCAGCAACCAGTAGGTTTTATACTTAGCCCAGAATGCCCATTTTATTTTCATATACTGAGCTCCCCCTAGTGGTGGCTGCAGGCAGCTAGTTTTTTATTTATATTTTATTGACTTGAAGCCTGCTTCAGTTTTTCTGCTATAAATAATGGAAGAAATTATTCTGTGCATGGAGAATGGAAAGTGAACCAAAGACCTTCCATCCACATTTCATTTCCTTTTGCTATTCTATAATGAGAGATTGTAACAGAAGCCTAATAGCTGTATGTGTAGGAAAAGCATTGGGAACTGAGCTGCAGTAACCCATTATGGCCACTACACGTTAGATGGAGCCGTGTACTTCTGGCCATGTACTTGCACATACTGTCAGATGGCTTTGAGGTCAGCACTATAAAACCTGATTATACTATGTACCCAGCCATGTGCCAACAGTGTGACACCACGAGGTGCGGTAATCTCCGAAAACTCAAGGATCCTTATTGGGGAGAGTCATTGTACCCCGGTTTACCTCCCCCATATGACGTTTGTTAGCGGGACTCATGTGCACATTTACTTTACTGTCTTGGTATTTGCAGCTTGAGCTGTGTTGACAAGGAACTGAGAGGACAAAACACATGGGTGCCAAGTGTTTGGCTGGCGCGGGGCCCTGTTACAGAATTTCAGCTGCTATGGCTGCTTATCCAGCACGTCTGCTGTTACTTAACTGGACACAACTAGAAGGACAGCGATGGAGTGAGATTCATCACTATTGTTACCAGAATGGCGCGAAGCGTCCAAATATATGAAGATGGAGCAGCTGGCAGAACATATTTGGCACAATTAATTACTCAAATGAGATGCAATTATCTTCCTATGACATCTCATAAAACATTTGTCACTTTCAATAAATTGATTTTTTTGTAAAGCTAATAGAAATTCCATTAACCATCTAGGCCAGATTGTAAAAGGGTTAACTGGGGGACTTCACCTCCAACTATGAACCCCCTTTACAATGTATAGAGTAGTACAGTCATCCTGATGTAGTCACATGAGGATAATGCTATGATTTTGCTCTGCTATCGTTAATTATTGGTGCTTTGCAGATGATATGGCCCTTTAAAGGGAACCTGTCACTGAATTTTCATTAATAAGCTAATGACAGGTTCCCATAGCACTATGCTAACCACACTGTTATTAGCTAGAAAAAAAGTTTCTATCCCCAGAAAATCATCTTTGTAAGCCCACCCTGCCAGATGGAGCAGTGAGTCACAATGGGCATGCCTGATTTATGTGTCTCAGCCCATGTCTCTGGCATCTCCCTCATTACCCCTTCCCTTGGGTCATTGTCACCTCCTGCTAATGTTGAATTCCCGCTTCTAAGCACTCACAGCCAGTGTCGGACTGGCCCACCAGAGAATCGGAGGATCCTCCGGTGGGCCCACACTCTGACTCAGTACAGGACCTTACAGGTCTGGCAAAGGAAATTGAAATTTGAAGGCTACCAGGGTTTATTTATTTAGGGTTGATAAATGGTGGACCCCCCAGGATAATTTTATCTGGTGGGCCCAAGGAACCCCAGTCCGACCCTGCTCACAGCTCAGCATCAGTCTTGAACAAAGAGGGTTTGCACTGAGGTCACACTGAGCATGTGCAGCTTCTCGAAGGGAGGGGGGAATGAGGGAGATGTAGGCTTCGTCACACAGCCAAATCAGCTACACCTCTTGTGACTTGCTACTACTTCTGTTAAGGTGCCTTTGCCTCTTAAAGTAAATCTACCACTAGGATAAAGGATTGTAAACCCAGCACACTGACATACTGGTGTGTGCCCTCTCTGGCAGGATCTTCTCTTCTTTTAGCTTCTTATGCTTGGTTTTTTATTCTTGGTTTTTACGAAAAAAGGCTTTAAAAATTGGGCATATGAGCTTGAGGGTCTCCCAGCTCCATATGTATTAATAGAGCCTGGAGCTGCATATGTTCATTTGCATAATTTTAAAGTCTTTTTTTCTTAAAAACCTGGGCACAGGAAAGAAAAGTGGATTCATCCTGGTGGTAGATGTACTTTCAAATTGTGTGAATTTATAGGACTACAAGTTTATCTAGGAGGTAATATGTGGTATAGGTTGGGGAAATGGCACGTACTGTATGTGGAAGGAGAGGAAGAGAACAAATTAGTTAGGGAATAAAGAGAGTGGGATTGTTATGGAAGGTACAAATCAACACTAATGGACTACCGATACTGGATGGAAGTACATTATGGGGCATAATTATCAGGGCCTCTACACCACGTCAGAGGGCGCCGAGCAGAGGGCGTGGCCGTCCGGCGCACTCTCTGCTGCCGGCGACTTTTTATATGTGAAAAGTCGCCAGCTGCATTATTTTCTATGCCAAGCCCTGCCAAATTTTTATGCAGGTGTGAAAAAAATGCTGAAAAATAAAAACGTTTTTTAAAAACAAAAATGTAGATAATTTATCAATTGACAAAATACAAAGTGAAACAAGCCAAAAACTCCTTTCAAACAGCATTAATTCTTCTAGGTGGGGAATTGCTCTGGTAGTTGACTGGTAGCAGTGCAGGAAGCAGGGACACACGCCGGTTTAAAGTCCAACTTAAGTGTTTTATTCACACTTGCAAAACAGAACACAAATTCAGCCTTGGCTTAGGCACATGCAAAAACGTTACAAAAGTAATTCCTGCCCGGCTAGGCGCTGTCTAATACATTTGACGGACCCTAGCTATCCGGGTACCAGGCTGACTGGCACACTCTCTTGGCCAGCAGCAAGACAGGAGGCCCTCAGTTACCTTTGCTGTCAGAATGCAATCTCGCTTTCAGCTCTCCAGGTAGTGCCTCTCCTACTGCTTCTGGCCTGCAGATTAAATCAGGCTCTAACGAGGCCTGTGACCCGCACCTGTGGGCTATACAGAAACCCAGGACCGAAGCCCGGGTGGAGTAGGAGTCCCACTACCAGCCTACCCCTACTCCATAATAAGCAGGCCCAGTACGGACATTACAAAGGACATTACTAGCTAGGCCAACACAGACAAAACAGACTATTCCTGCTTATCATGTCTGCATTAACCCTTGGGTTACTGCAGACAAACCCAGGGCTTTTACCACACACCCTTCATCTGCCTGTATGACAGATAGCGGTTTTCCCAAATGACACCTCTCACTTTCTCACAGTACACTTACACAATTTTTGAAGAAACTTGGCAGGGAGGTTGTTCCAGACATCTTGAAGTCCGGAAGTGGCTTTCTTCATTAAACGGAAGATGATTCTTAATGATATTGGCAGGATGTTTTGAAAGCATTCTTACTTTGCTGTATATATATATATATATATATATATATATATATATATATATACACTAGCTGTAGCTCCCTGCATTGCTCTTTATAGTAACAACCTGCTCTTAACTATAAAAAAATGGAATGGGTTAGCAAAAAATGCTTTATATGTATCTCAGATAGTTTCTCTCCCTCTAACTGTCTTTGTCTGTCTTTGAATGTCTCTGTCTGTCTCTCTCATTCTGTCTTTGACTGTCTCTCTCTCTCTGTCTTTGACTGTCACTGCCTGTCTTTGACATTCACTGCCTGTCTTTGACTGGCTCTCTCTGTCTGTTTTTGACTGTCTCTCTCTGTCTCTCTTTGATTGTCTGTCTTTAACTGTCTCTGTGTCTTTTTATCTCTCTCCATATTAACTCACACATAAGCTGTTTTATACTCAAAGCTCAGAGCTCATATTAATGACCTGTAATTGAAATCAATCAAGGCTCAGCCTCTAACTGCCACAGCAGCAGCAGGCAATGACTCCTGTATATGGTTAATAGGAGGATTTTGGAAAACGCAGCATGAAAATTTCAACTCAAAACCTAACAATCTATGACCCTCCCTGAGTCACAGACTTACATACATACATACACTCAGCTTTATATATTAGATATATATAGGTAAAGCAGTTAGTGTCAAAAGGGTTTCTGGCAAAATTATTCATGATATATCCACCATCCAGCACCCCCAAAGAGATCTTCTCAGGGAAAGGGACAGAAAGTAGACAGCTCCATTGTCATTGTTGTGGCCAGACCTGGTTACCATAGATCACCCCCCAGAAATCAGCTAATATGTGCCAAAATGGTAAAGTTATGTGTGTGTGGACAGTCCGTCTCTACATATTTAGTGCAGTCTCTGACGTCATCAGAACAGAATGTAATGAGATTACAAGCAGTCCCCGGGTTACGTACAAGATAGGTTCCATAGGTTTGTTCTTAAGTTGAATTTGTATGTAAGTCGAAACTGTATATTTTATAATTGTAGATCCAGACAAAAAAAAGTTGGCCCCAGTGACAATTAAACATTTTTTGCTGTAATGGGACCAAGGATTATCCATAAAGCTTCATTACAGACACCTTACAGCTGATTATTGCAATCTGGGACTATAGTAAAGCATTCAGAAAGCTTCATCAGAGGTCAGAGGGGTCTGTCTGTAACTATGGGTTGTCTGTAAGTCGGGTGTCCTTAAGTAGGGGACCGCCTGTAGACTGCTTACTTCTTGTGCTATCATTTATAGGATACAAATTAATTGTTGACCACTTGAGCCTTGCATGAACATGATCCCCATGGCGGTACCGCATGTAAGAAATCCAAAAAAATATTACAGTACAGGACATTGAAAATGGGTCTTCTTGGGCATGGACCTCTCTAATAACATGAGCAGTGTGTAAAATATACAGCGCTACTAACAATCTGAGGTTGTCTTTTCAAAAAGGAGAAGTCTTTTGGGGGGATGACTGCCATTTGGCTTGAATCTTTTTTTGTGGGTCATGATGGTTTGTAGTTTGGTTGTCTTTTACTATCTTAGAGGGCATTGTTTAGACTACTGTATATTATTCTTATAGATAAGATCCAGAAGATATTATATATGTCCGCCAGTCTATGTCTTTGTATTATAAGGGGGAACTTGTGAGAGTTTATATCTCACAGCCCATAGCAAATATTAATAAGTAGATATTGAAGGACTCCTCATGAGGAAGCATTTTTATTTCTTCAAATATCCTATAACAGTGATGGCGAACCTTTTAGAGCCTGAGTGCCCAAACTTCAACCAAAAGCCACTTATTTATTGCAAAGTGCCAGCGCAGCAATTTAAGCAGTAATTTATTTCTCCTTGTTATCTGACAACTTTCAATCGTTCAGCCTCCTAAAGACACCAATGCAGTTGAAAGGAGGAGGGCAAATTCCCCTATCATTGTAGGAAGATTCTATAGGAAGATTCTTTGAGTCCTGTCATGCTGGGGCGATGGCCCGGATGCCCACAGAGAGGGCTCCGAGTGCCGCCTCTGGCACCAGTGCCATAGGTTCGCCACCACTGTCCTATAAAAACGAAGGATATTTATAAGGCGCTGAGACTTTTTAAGAATATTATGGTGAAGTATCAGTGTTTGCCACAACCATTTATAGTATATTTGGTTTCTGCTACGTTGTATTGGGTCTATTCCACAGAAGAAAATAGCTTTGTCTCATGTGGCAAAAATACCACAAATTTAAATACTGTGGAGCACATTTACTTACTCGGCTGCTGGAGTTCACCTAAAGTGCATGTGCTGAGATTCACTAAGATCGTGCCCCCGATATCCTGCATGTGTCGCTTCCCCGCTCAGGTCCGATAGAGTTCACCTTCTTCTTCCCGGTGCATGTAAGAGAATTGTCTTGCGACACAATTTAAATGCTAAATCTTAAACTCCGTCTGAATCACCCAGAATGTCCGACAGATATACCCTCCTTTAAAATGGAGCCCAGAGTCCCCTCCTTCACTAAATTAAAATAGCACACAGTACCTCACAATTGTAGCACAGCGCTCCCCAGCCTTTGATATGGGTCACACACACCCTGCTTTGATTTGGGTCAGAGCATCCTCTCGATAACACAAATGGCACCAACGATGCTATTGTGTTGGTGTCTGCACATAGAGCACAGGAAGAAGTTACATTCTGCTAACTACATCCAAAACAGCAATAACAGATGACCCTTCTTCAGACTGAAGGTTGTTTTATACCTGTTTAGCTGCTGACAAGAAAGCGACGGAGCATCACACAGGGTTTTTAACCTCTGCCTTCCTTTCAGGAGACCTGACAAACTCAATGGATATCTAAAATCTCTTTGGTCATGCAAGATAAGACAAATAAAAGGGTAATTAAACTGTCCTACTAGGAGTTAGAGATTGTACTGGCTCTAGTTGCCCATGTGATGCTGTTCTGAGGCATCATGGGATTGATAACAGAAAACACTGGGAGTGTGAAATCTTCACATAATGTTAAAGTGTGGCCATACCACAAAAAAGACAGTCAGGATTATCACTATGCACTATGTACATTACAATCAGATAAAAAGTGCAGGCAATGGAAATGATTCAGGGTTTATTTTTAATTAGGTGTGCTGTGGTCATGGCATCATCACTGCGCCTCTGTATATACATACAAATATAGCTTCTTTCTTGTCTTTATAACTCCTCCACGACAAAGAAAGATCATATCTTTTAAAGAAATGAGTTGAATTATGAAATTCCATCTTTACGCAGTCAACACTAGAGGGAGCTCCGGAGCAGAAGCAACTGAATGTGCAATCAGTGGTCGCCCAGACATGAAGTCAAGTGGGTTCTAAGCAACAGAAGTATAAAAACCTTTAAAATATACTAGGGTAGAGGGACAGGAAGCAAAAATAAGAATTGAATCTACATTTGTAAAAAAAGCTATTTATATGGTTATTGCACCTGACCTACGGTAAGCAAAACAGCTTGGTGCCCCCTCCAGCACCTGTGACATAGAACCCGTCATAAGTTATGTAATAGACAAGATGGCAGCTCCCTGATATACAGAGAAGTGACATGCGATATTATTTGTCTTGAATTGTTTGAGACGCCTCATTGAGAAGACTCTGGGAGAGAAGTCCCCGGTGTTGTGTGCTCTGCAGCCCGGGCTTTGTGGATGAACCCGACCCGGCCGGTGCAGTGGAATACTTGAAGAGTCAGTTGTAAGGAAAGAGTGTGCTGGCCGCAGGTCTCAGATTTCTGGGTTAGCTGCCATTCCAAGAACTTGTGCAGGTAAAATTAGCAAGCAAACACCATCAGCGTAAATACGTTCCCCCCCGAGTCTTCATTGTCAATTCCCTGAGTGCAGAATGCTGGATCACAGCAATAAACTGCGCACATTGTAGCCCACCCAGGATGGATGTAAACCCTAGCGAAGATTTATCCAAAGACCACCCCGAGAAAGAAGCACAGGATGATAACGCAGAAGACCACCTAGAGGAGAAAAGGCTGACACTAGCGGGAATACCCCTGGGTCTGGAGTACCACTGGTCCTGGGTAATGTAGTCCAATTCTCTGCTCTGCACCCGCTACAACATAAGTGTAATATGCAATGGATATTCTGTAGTAAAGGTAGCAAAGACTTCTGGGGGATTTATACTCACTAAACTAATGATTTATGGAAAAACACAGATAACAACTAGTAATGAATTATTTATTTTATCAACTAAGTTATTTATCAATAACAAATGTATATATTTTATATCTCTATCTATCTCATATCTATCTATCTATCTATAAACAGGAGATCCACTGCACTGGCCCGGTCTATCTTATCTATCTATCTATCTATCATCTATCTATCATCTATCTATCTGTATATCTATCTATCATCTATCTCATATCTATCATCTATCTATCTCATATCTTTCTATCTATCATCTATCTCATATCTATCATCTATCTCATCTATCTATCTATCTCATATCTTTCTATCTATCTATCTCATATCTATCTATCTATCTCATATCTATCTATCTCATATCTTTCTATCTATCTCATATCTATCTCTCATATCTATCTCATCTATCTATCTCATATCTATCTCTCTATCTATCTATCTATCTATCTCATATCTATCTATCTATCTATCTATCTATCTATCTCATATCTATCTATCTTATCTATTTGATTACTTGTATTTCCCTATCTTATATTTTTTGATTTATTTGCATCATCTCCTAAATATATTTCTACACATCCAGTTTAGCTAACTAACAATTATGTGGTATAGTTATCTACAGCATAGTATGAAATATCTTTCATTATACTGTTTCTATCTATCTATTTATTCAAACAGTTCCAAACAGTCAATGAAATGTCGCTGTAAAATAGTGCTGTGCGCAGCATGTTATAAGTTGCCTGCAACTGTGGGAAAATTTAATGGATTTGGTCCTGTTTGGTGAACTCTGTCCTGGGCTGATGGCCTGAGTGCCCACAGAAAGGGCTCTGAGTGCCACCTCTGGCACCCGTGCCATAGGTTCGCCATCACTGCTCTACCCCCTAGTAGATAGGTAGCCCAGCACACTCTACCCCCCAGTAGATAGTTAGTCCAGCACACTCTACCCCCCAGTAGATAGGTATCCCAGCACACTCTACCCCCCAGTAGATAGGTAGCCCAGCACACTGTACCCTGCCAGTAGATAGGTAGCCCACAACACTCTACCCCCCAGTATATAGGTAGCTCAGCACACTCTACCCGACAGTATATAGGTAGCCCAGCATACTGTGCCCCCAGTAGATTGGTAGCCCAGCACACTTTACCCCCCCCCCCAGTAGATAGGTAGCCCAGCACACTCTACCCCCCCCCCAGTAGATAGGTAGCCGAGCACACATTGCCCCCCTCACATAAAAAAATAAAATCAATACTCACCTTTTGGCACTCCCACACAGTTCCTCTTCTCCCCGGAATTGGACAGCTGGTAGCCTGTGCAAACACTATGATGCAATTCAACGTCATTGTGTATGCACGGGCTGTTGGCCCTGATCAACGCTAAGTGCGCTTTAGACACCCACATCACTGACTGAGGGCTGGTAGTCAGTCCTGAATTTACCCCCATGATGGCAACAGTGATCATATCGATAGTATCTATTATTGCATTTATTTTATATGTATGTATATGTTAATCTATCGTTATCTATCTATATATCTATCTTTAGCTATCTATATATTTACAGTATGTATCGACAGTATTTAATTTCATTCTTCATCCGTGATATCTATCTATTACATCCAATAACATTCAAAATGAACAGTTTTTGGTTTTCCGCTCTTTCAAGGCTTTGATTTTTTTTACTGTCAAAATACTTTTCATATTTATACTTGATCTGATGCATTCATAGGTATTTTAAGACATGTATCAGAGGCTACCAGACAAATACTTAAATAAATGGAAGATATGAGAATTGTAAGGATAAGTAACTATATGAAACTCATGATAGATCCGGAGGGAGCCGAGGGGATGGGTTTGGACCATACAGTGGTGCATGATGCACCAGCTTATTATACATCCCCCCCACAAAAAAAAGTATCAAGCCTTATATGTTAGGAATCTTCATTATATATAATAGTATCATACATATTTATTAGTAAAGACTTGCTAAGTTTCCGCTAGTGGCATCTGTCCCAACCTTCTTCAATCCCAGACTATAGCCCACCCTGAAAGTATTTAACATGTTTTATGGATACGAATCCTGGGATCTCCATACCTTAGGTACCTCTCTAAAAGCTCTAATAATAGTGTCCTGAGGAAAAGAACTCCACAAAGAACTCCAACACAAATTTCCTGCTATCATATCCAAAACTGACTATTTATATGCAATCTCTCTGGAATCTGTCTTGTTGGAGCAAGACAGACTAGACTCAGAGGTCACATTTCATAGAAGTCTATGGAATGGAGAGTGGGAGTAGAATGCAGTCACTGGTGGTAAAAGTAAGGCTCCCCCCCCCCCTAGTAGATAGGTATCTCATAACACTCTACCCCCCAGTATGTAGGTAGCCCAGCACACTCTCCCCCCCTGTATATAGGTAGCCCAGCACCTCTACCCCCCAGTAGATAGGTAGCTGAGCACACATTGCTCCAGCACATAAAAAAATAAAAACAATTGGAGCAAGACAGTCTAGACTCATAGAGGTCACATTTCATAGAAGTCTATGGAATGGAGAGTGGGAGTATAGTGCAGTCGCTGGTGGTAAAAGTAAGGCTTTACCTCACCCCATGCAAATCAGTAAAAGTCATATCCAAGATCTGGAGAATGTTTGAAGATACTGTAGCCTCAGACTGAGCGTGAGACGCATTCTTTGACAGGGGACGGATAGACTTGTCCTAGTATACACATCTCTGTAACTCTACACCCGAAGGACCTCCCCAGTCTGCAAAGTTATAGAGAGATAATGTACATTTACAAAGGGAAAAAATAAATAAATCTTAAAACACTGCTCAACTAATATACTGTATACTAATAACTAATATACTGTACAATATCAGCTGCTTCAGGAGTACTTGAATATATATTATCCTCAATTTTAAGTAGATCTTAAAGGAAATCAACCATTTAAAAATAAAAACACCTACACATACTTACCTTCGCTCCTCTTTATCTCGATCCCAGCAGAATTCTTCACTAGGCTTGGCACTCCGGGATCACCTAGAAAAGAAAGCAGCACGGAGCACGGAAAACAAGATGTCCGTCGCAGCGGCCTGCTTATTATGCAGCCTTCCTGACGTCACTTCCCTCTCTAACTTGTGAGAGGGAGGTGTGGGGGCGTGCATAATTAGCAGCTCGGATCGACGGATATCTTGTCCCCACTCTCCGGGCTGCTAATTATAAGTTTCTTTTCTAGGTGATCCAGCATAGTGACAGACAGCACTGGGATCAAGTTGAAGAGGAGGACAAGTGAGTATCTGTAGGTGTTTTTTAGTTTTTATAAAGGGTAGATTTCATTTAAGTGTCCCCAATACACATTAGATAGCTGAATGGCCATTTTGCTATCTCTTCCATCTTATTATACAGTGATTATGATTATACATGTGATTCCTCGCTGATTTCATAAATTTGTCCACTGAAAAAGACAGTCTATCATTTTAAAGGTAGGTCAATTTTAACATTGAGAGATCCAGAAAATCACATTGTATAAATTATATAAATATATTTGTACTAAGTATTTTATACCCTACCAACCATCAAGAGTTCTGGCTCCTACAGACCAATAAGACCTAATCTTAAAGGAAATGAACCAGCGAAAAAACAAAATAACACCTAGAAATAATCACCTCCGCTCCTCTTCATCTTGATACTGGAGTTGTCCACCGCAAGTCTTGACACGCCGGGATCACCTAGAAAAGAAAGTTATAATCACTTGTATATTATTATTATTACCCTGCGCAGCACAGAGAGAGAGAGGGAATAAGATTTCCTGCGCTTTGGGCTGCTAATTGTGCACATCCCTGCGCCTTTCGCCTGACTTCACCAGGTTCTCCCATCAGCTCCATAAAGATTAATGGAGCAGAACGGTCTGACGGAGCGACGAGGGGTCCGATGGAGGTACATGGGACCTCATGGGACCCCTCGTTTTCGTGATCTGTGGGGGTCTCATCTCTGAGACCCCCACTGATCAGCAAGTTAGGCTAACCTTTGTTCGTGGGAAAACCCCTTTAAGGTCATGGTGTGGCCTAGCCAGCCTCCAGACCTTACTCCCATAGAAAACTTATGGAGGGAGCTGAAGCTCCGAGTTGCCAGGTGACAGCCCCAAACTCTTAATGATTTAGAGATCTGCAAAGAGGAGAGACCAAAATTCCTAATGACATGTTCGCAAACCTCATCATCAACTCCAAAAAACGTCCGACTGCTGCGCTACCAACAAGGGATTTTCCAACAAGTATTATGTCTTGCCAGAGCCAAAATGCAAATAAATTGATATAATTTATAAAATGTGATTTTCAGGATTTTTTTTTTAATTTTCTATCTGCCTGATCCTTATTTCCCCCATATTTGTCATGGGGAGTCCAATAGATATTAGCTTTTCATCTAATGTGTAAGTTGCCCTTTAGCTGGATCTCCCCTCTTGTGTAGTAGAATATACTAGGGGTTGGTGATGCCAGCAGGTGCAGAGGTTGGGACAGGGGGACAAGCAGGGGTCTTGCTGACTTCCTGCCAGGATATACTCTTTTGAGGGATTAAGTGGCACATGCCGGGCTCTAAACTGCTAGTATAGTCCCCAAGGACATAGGATATCTCCATAGAAATCTAAGAACACATCTCCGTCATACGGACAAGCCTATGTACACAAACATCCCCCCGGCCCCATGCAACCACATCCCTCGAGATCAGCACAGAAACTTTCATTTATGTCTACATTCGTAACAAGTAATACAGAGCCTTTTCCTCCTTAAACATATTGTAAATCTTGATAACCATCATCTCTTTTCTACATGACATGACAGCTACACCTGAAATAGGAATAGGGTATTTACTATGTAAGAAGACATTTCACCTGGATAGTACAGGAAGTAATCATATACACAAGTCATGGAGATAAAATCTACTCGTAGCCGTGTCCCCGTGACTCCTACGTCAAACAGGGGCAAGTGTTTTCCAGCAAAACGACATCCATGTTACAGGGGGGGAGAGAAAGATGTCCGGTAAAGAAGCCTCGTAATATCTGCATGAAGCCTCTAACCTAGAAATAAGGAACAGCTTTGTAGTATTTGTCCTGAAGAAGAGCCAGGACTTCCCTCTGGCTGCGTCATTGTGAATTTATTTGTACAATTCTTCCTTTTCTCATGGACATTTATATATTCTGCTTATTCCTCTACCCATTAATTCCTAAATTATCCTTTTCATAAGACTTACATATAAATCTATAGTTGTAGCAGGACCGAGTTCATGTAAACGTATGGGGTTTTATAGTTTTTGTGTAATGTTATTCTTTGGAGCCTAACTTTTCCAGATTTGACTTAGGCTACATTCACATGGCCGTATGGGGGACGTATATACGGCCGATGTATATACGTCAGATATACGTCCCCACAGGCTGGCAGTGGGCGCACTGCGCCGTATGGGAGCGGTATGGTGCATCACACGTGCGGCACCATTCCGTACCCGAGAAAGATAGAACATGTCCTATCTATCCTTGGAATACGGCACCGCGCGCCATATATATCGCTATGGAGAGGGCAGGGGTGAGCAGCGTGTGAATGAAGCCTAAGAGTATTATGTACCCAGATTTGGTATTTCTGGGGCCCTAAGCAAAGCTCTGTCTAGAGGGGGCCTCAAATGTATAACTATGAATGGCAAAAAAGTAATCTATTGTGCCCTACCCTGTCATTACTCTTATTTCTGTAAATTAATCATATTGTTTTTATGATAAAAAGTTATATAATTTTCCAATATACTTTCTGTATCAATTCCTCACGGTTTTCTAGATCTCTGCTTGCTGTCATTCTATAGAAAGCTTCTATATTTACTTCCAGTGGAAAGAAATCTGACCATGGTCACACAGGTGCATTGCCCGTTAGTATCCCAGAGAGTAATCAGAGCTGTGTGATATAACGAGCCGTGCACCTGTGTGACCATGGTCAGATTTCTGTCCACTGGAAGTAAACATAGAAGCAGCAAGCAGAGATCTAGAAAAGTGTCAGGAATTGAAACAGAAAGTATATTGCAAAATTGTATAAATTTTTGCAAACAATAACATTAATTTGCATAAATGGGAACACCCCTTTAACTGTATCAGCGCCTGGAGAATGCCAAGACATCACATGGGCAGATAGAGACTGCACCATGTTTGCCGTATTAAATCATTCATTTAATGAGAGTTTGTAGCTTACAAAGTTTAATTTACTCCAGATTCTGGTGTATATTATAGCAGATTTGCTGTATTACGGCTGTGCACCTCCCCTCCTGTAAATCCCCAAAACACAGTGTGAATATGGATATGACTCAAAAACCTGCAACCTTAAAGGACACCTGTCATCAGGTCTGTGTCACTAGTCCTGTCACTACTACCTGTTGGAGCAGCTCACAAGGATCCCATCCCAGCCTTTATCTAGTTATTTCATACATTATTCATTGTAAAATCATCTATTCTTTATCATGTAAATGAGGCTGGTCACATGGTCAGTGATGTCACCCCTGTTCCCCCTCCCCTCTCCTCCCCCTGCTCATGTCTGTGTGTAATGTATAGTAAAGCATGGCTAGTGTGTGTGCTGCATCTGCTGACATGCTGCATCCTCCTAATATACAGGTGAGAGACACAGACATCAGCTACACATGAATCTGACATGTTCTGCTGTAACATGGCTGCCTGGAGCTGCTGTATCTCTCCTATACCCACACACATGCACACACAGGCTGCAGGGGGCGTGGCCACCAGCACCAGGAAGCACATCATTATACAGCCTCACATCATTATACAGGCTGTCAGTCATGCACTGGGGGTGTGGCTGTGCCTCCCACTCATGAATAGAGTGGACAGCTTGAATATGCTAATGCTTCATTGGACATTTCACAGGTCATTTGCATACAGCTTTAGGACCTCATTGCTTAGGTTTACAGGCATATAGAGGGACAATGAAGGGATAGATACAATGCTCTCTAATGGCAGTTTATGAAAATATATTTAGTTTAGGGGGTTATTTTGCATGACGGGTTCTCTTTAATTCTCTTTTTTTTCATTAGCTTTATAGATTTCTCCAAGTCTATACTAAAAGTTTAAATCCAACCCAGTTTTACCTACTACCTGTGCGGGACATCTGTCCTCGCCCCCCAGATATCACAAGGAAACTGCAGTGTACATGAGGTGCACATGTGCATGTGGCATAGATGGAGCGGAGACCCGTCCTGGCCCTGCCATCCAAATAAGGGGTCAGATCTTAAACCTATTTTTACTTCAGCGTAGTACAGGTTAGTGTTTCCCTGTTCTCTGAAGTGTGAGGAGTCTGAAATTTTCCACTATGAAGCACATGCGTAAATACATATTACACGTTCATACCTCACACACACACAGCGCTACACATTCACTGCTATATGTATTGCTTCACAACTGCAAATATAAAAGGAAAACATTATCACAAAAAAAATCTGAATAATAACTATCTCTTCAAGAGACTGAGGGAAAGCCTGCGAGTCCTCCTTCCCATACTCTCTTCTACAGGAAGCCTGTGAGTCCTGCTTTCCCTGCCGACTCATAGAGGTATCCTGTGAGTCCTGCTTCCTCCACTCACTCATAGAAGAAGCCCGTGAGTCCTGCTTTCTCCACTCACTCATAGAAGAAGCCTGTGAGTCCTGCTTTCCCTGCCGACTCATAGAGGAAGCCTGTGAGTCCTGCTTTCTCCACTCACTCATAGAAGAAGCCTGTGAGTCGTGCTTCCTCCACTCACTTATAGAGGAAGCCTGTGAGTACTGCTTTCCCCGCTCACTCAAAGAGAAAGCCTGCGAGTCTTGCCTTCTCCACCCACTTATAGAGGAAGCCTGTGAGTCCTGCTTTTTCCACTCACTTATAGAGGAAGCCTGTGAGTCCTGCTTTTTCCACTCACTTATAGAAGAAGCCTGTGAGTTCTGCTTTACCCGCTTACTCAAAGAGAAAGCCTGCGAGTCCTGCCTTCTCCACCCACTTATAGAGGAAGCCTGTGAGTCCTGCTTTTTCCACTCACTTATAGTAAAAGCCTGTGAGTCCGGCTTTCCCAACTCACTCATAGAGGAAGCCTATGAGTCCTGCTTTCTCCACCCATTTATAGTGGATGCCTTTGAGTCCTGCTTTCCCTGTTCACTCATAGTGGAAGCCTGTGAGTCCTGCTTTCTCTGCCAACTCTTAGAAGAAAGATATTAGTCCTGCTTTCCCCGTCCGTTTCATTATATACAACCCTCATATAAAGATCTTCCCATTTTATTTTATACATCCCCCATGTACAGATACCTCGCCTGTTCTATTATATACAGCCCCCATAAACAAATTTCTCCTGTTTCATTATATCCAGCCCCCCATATACAGATTCCCCCAACCATTTTATTATAGATGTTTCCCCATAAACACATCCACCATATACAGATTCCCTCATTTCATTAGAAACATATTTCGATTCCCCCGGATTTGCATGTGCAGTGCGCCTGAGATCTCAGATCCAGCCCTGCGTGGACCTGGCCAGCGTTCCCATGCAGCTGTTGCATGGAGCAAGTATAGAGTGTCTGTGATCCGACCAGGTACACTCAGGAACGGAGACGAGACGCACTGAGAACGCTGGCAAGCCGGAGAGTGAGGTCGCATGGAGGAGGTCGGGGTGGGCAGTGCATAAGAAGGCCACGAGGCGGGGTGGGCAGTATAAATGGCTGGCAGGAGGCGGGGTGGGCAGTAGAAATGGAACAGGAGGTGTGGTTTCTTGACTGCATGTTTGAACTACCCCACCTCCTTGACTGCATCTTAGGCATGAATAAAAGTCATTTTTGGAGAAATTAAGCAGCATTGTCCACCTATAAAACCATGTTCTGAGGATTTCCAACCTGCTGGACAGGGTACAGTTTGCGGATTTGAAGGGCTACATGTGGTGAGAGATTCCCTTTAATAAGCAATAGTGATGTTTCTGTGATAATCCGGTTTCTGCTGATGTTTACAATGTCGGGTTCATGTCCCCCCGTGTGTCGTACAATTTACAAGTGTAAATATGTTTAGATATCACTTCAGCACAAGCATCTCATTGGCACCAATTACCTTTCCTGCTCCCCTTAGTAATATGAGTGGAGTCAAATTTTATTACAGTAGATTTATAATTAGATCACAATTTGCATCGCTCAGTATAGAATAATTTATGACGCACAAAAAAATTTCACATAAACAACGTGTCTCGTGTCTTGTGAGAAAGTACCGCCATATAACTGATATGCTTATACATGTGTACAAACCATTACAGGATATCCCATTCATGTATTGTGGACTCCAGCCAATCACAGTTTATCCTCTGAGACCTCTGGATTTGGGGGAGAGGTAGTGAGACACTCAGCTTAAAGTGTTCACTTCCCCTGCACAGAGGACATGGCACATTAGATAATGACCATTGAAATTACTAGTTTGTATGTTTCAGGTCACCAAGTGAAAAACTATTTTTGCTGCTTACATCTCCGTATTGAATAAGAAGATCCTTGACCATATACTGACTGTGCAAAAGTTTTAGGCAGATGTGAAAAAAAAATAGAGCACTTGCAAGGACTTTTTGCAGGAGCTCAGCCGGAAGATTGTTCCAAGCATCTTGAATGGAGAACATCTATGGATGTAGGCGTGCTTTGCATGTAATCCCAAACGGACTGCATGATGTTGGTCAGATCAAGAACTGTTGGTCTATATGACATCTCCATGACATTGGTTGGATGTTTGGAACCATTGTTGTGCTGTAGATTATATTTGAGCACTTCTATTTATGAAACTTTCTTACTTTGTATAATTTTCCCAAACAGCAGAGAGCAACAATCTTTGGCTGCCTGTACATATTAAGGAGTTGTTAGTTAAGTGTTGGTTTAGCTAACAGCTATTCCTCCCAATCTGCAATGCACATGCATGCTCATCTCAGCCGAGGGTGCATGTACCCTCCATAAAAAGATTGGAGTAAGCTGTTCCCAGACTTTTGTCCAGCGTAGGGCACTTGTTTTAGGGTAGTACAACGATTGTGATATATAACCCTATTCTGGACACAAATCCTGTTCTAATGACCCTAAATAGCAGCAATAACTTTATTTACATACACATATAGAAATGTTAACAAGTGTTAGCTCTAATTGACTAATAGAAGGGACAAATGGGGTAATTGCCCTATGATCCCTCTTCCTTGCAAGGTCCAGTAGAAATACAGATTCGGGAACATAGGGGAAAATTTTTAGGAAGTGTCTGAGAGCAGAACTGTTCTAGTTGTCCTTGGCAGCCAATCAAAGCTCTGCTTTCATTTCCCCACAGCTGTTCATAAAATGGAAGCTGAGCTCTGATTGGTTGCCATGGGCAACTTGAACAGTTCTGATAAATCTCCCCCATGGACTGTTATAACAGGTTATGAGATATAGTACTATGACAATTTTGGGTACAGGGCACACATTCCTACACATGACCTTGGGTCTAAGGTCACATCAATATAAACTTGGTGACCATCTGTAACAGAAGGACTTTCATAACCACAAGGCCGCTCTGTATTATTTGATTACTCAGCAAATAATAGAAAAGCCCAAGAATGAACCCACCCCAACCAAATAATTCTAAAAGAAATAAGCACAGCCCATGTAACATAATACAACACTATTATCTTGTACTGTGTGTTCAGCTTTTATAACCTGAGTGCAATGTAGATATTACATGTACTAATCCCACCCCAGCTGTGTATATAGCAATTACATACCAATCAGAGATGAAGTGGAAGAGACAATATTAACATAAAACACTTGCACAATATTGCGGCACATTATTCTGGTGGAGTGTGCGGTATTTTTCCCTGTGGTTACAGTAAATTAATAGTATATTAATTAGTCCTTAATTATCTGTTATGCTCAATATGTGGTTATGCCATTAAGGAAACACTTTCTAATCTTCCTTGTTAAGAGCCTAATTAAAATTGTTAACACATCACAACATAAAAAATATCAGTGCGGATCATGGATTTCAGATGAGTTCAATATAATTCATCAACATATGTTTTCATTTGATTGTGATTATAAAAAGTATCCTGTGGAGGTAAAGCTCCTACTCCATCTCTCCTAGCAGGAAGTCACAGCAGGAGGGGAAGCCATAGATTTCCTCTGTAGTGAGGGTGAAAAAGACTATCGAGTCCCTATAGCAGAAATAGTCACAGAAATGCCCCCACGATAATAACAGATGCCAGTCACAGTGTCCATATTACAGACACAGTCACCATTTACTCAGAGCCTACAGGCAGAGTGACCTGGACCTGCCTCTATAGCTCATACAGTGGCTTGGAAATGTTGGTATAAGTGCCCACATGGCAGAAATAACATGGTGCCCCACATAAAAGAGACATCCTCATAGCCCACATAGCAGAAATAACATTGTGTGAGTGCAAAGAATAGTGACCAACATAGAAATGGTAGCCTCAGTGCCCCTTAGAATGGCCAAGATTGTAGAGTTAGCATTAGTGCCCACATAGCAGAAATATAGTGAACAACATAGTAGCACCAACCTCAGTGCCCACCTAGCACAAGTGACAGCCTTGCAGCGCTGGGGTCCTGGGTTCAAGTCCGATTCTGCAAAGAGTTTGTATGTTTTCTCTGTGTTTGTGTGGGTTTCCTCCGGGTCCTCCGGTTTCCTCCCACACTCCAAAATATACTGGTAGGTTGATTAGATTGTGAGCACCATGGGGACAGGGACTGATTTGACAAGCTCTGTGCAGCGCTGCGTAATCTGTGCGCCCTATATAAATATAGGAATTATTATTATTAGTTCCCCACATAGTAGCGCCAGCCTCAGTGCCCACCGAGCAAAACTAATATAGTTCCCCAAATACTAGCACCAGCCTCGGTAACCCTTATAGAAATAACCTAAAGGCCAACATAGTAGAGGTAGCATCAGTGCCCACAAAGCAGAAATATAGTGAACAACATAGTAGCGCCAACCTCAGTGCCCACTAAGCAGAAGTAAGATAGTGCCCCACATAGTAGCACCAGATTCAGTACCCCTTATCGAA
>CM033643.1:14410514-14454001 GCA_019512145.1 Engystomops pustulosus | reverse complement strand
GCTGTATCTAAGCTGTCATTATAGAGATGTCTTACATACACAGCACTCAGCCACTGTATCTAAGCTGTCATTATAGAGATGTCTTACATACATATCCAGGTTTTATCCAGGTATCTAGCAGTAATAGAGCAAAGCTGCTGTATCTAAGCTGCCATTATAGAGGACATTACCACACATAAAGCTGAGCAGCTGTATCTAAGCTGCCTCCAATACATAAAGATGATTGTAAATAAGCAGAGACCTCAGAAAGAGCATAAAACAGAAAGTGAGATATTCTAAATATCTAATGTTCTAAAAGGAACTCTCTGTCGTCCATAGCAACCATAGAATCCCCTTTATATACATGAATCTCGGAGATCCCTTTAAGATGGTGAATGTGCCAGGATCAGTCTGGAACAAAACATGTTTACATCTAATACATGGAGCAGGGGCCTCAGGAAGGGTCTGACTTCTATGCAGAGTGGACGTTCATATGTATAAATCGCTGACAGAAAAAATGTCTATAATTAGTTACAACATTTGGCAGCAAATCAGCAAAAACAAGGCATCGGTATGTTGTGGGATCACGGGTGCCGGGAGCTATGTGCACACAGGATCCAACTCTATCCGCTATTACAGTCCTATCAGAAACCATCACCGGGCTGGAGGATTACAGTATTTACATTGGTGATCTAGTGGGGGTAGTATATGATCATTTGATCAGGTGGCATATAGTATATATCATAGTACATTGCAGGGGCCACTTGGTGGATGTTTTATGTGGGGGGGGGCAGTGTGCTCAGTTGTTTTGTTAGAGGTATATATGATTTAGGAGCACAGTGTTGTTATCCAAGGGACTTATACTATAAATAACTGTGGTTTTCTTAGGGGCGCAGTGTGTAGATGTCATGCACAGAGATGAAGACATGTCTGCAGGCACCAAAATCTATGAATGTGGCTTCCAATCATAAAGGGATTGTCTGTAATTTGCAGTTGGGGGGAAACTCACTACAGCTATGATCTCAGAACTGAAAAGATTTATTATATATCTATAACGAGATACATTCTAGTATTTGCTATCATTCTCATACACTATGTAAACCTTCTATGAACACTTTTTGGCCTTTTGTGAGTCTATTTTTTTGCACTTCATTTGTCTTTGTCATTTTGGCTCTTTGTCAAATGCAGGGTTTTTTGAGACTTATTAAGCACAAATTTTTATAAAAGGCGCAATTCTGTTGCACAAATCACACCATTGCCTTTCCTAAGCATGGTCAGGACTGGCGTGTTATTGCGCAACTATTTGCGCCAATTTAGGCGGATATCAATGTCAAATAAGGATAAAACATCTGGAAGCAGGAGAAATACAAAGACAAATTAAGCTCAAACCTTCAAAACTGGTTGTAAAAAGGCACAAAAATTTCTGCTAAAAAAATCTGTAAAATACAACCAAAAATGGTACATCAGACTAATGCTACATGCACACGATGTATGACTGCCATACCGTAGTACTGCGGGTATACATCGGCGCTGCGGAGAGGAGCAGGGGATGAGCACTGCTCACCCCGGCCCCTCTCCATAGGAAGATACAGCGCACAGCGCCGTATCACGTAGAAAGATAGGACATGTCCTATCTTTCTATGGGCTACGGAGTGGTACCGTGCCGCACGTGTGATAAATCCACTCCTATAATCTGATATGTAAAGGATACATACTGTATGATTTATTATTAGGGTTAACTGTATGAACCAAGTGACCTCAGGCATCTCCTGTGTACAATGGGCCACCCGGGGATGATGGACAACTTAGACTGAACTTGTTGAACTTGTCTTTCACAAAACCTGTCATCCCGGCTCGCTGCATATATTCGGCCATAGTAGGGATGGAATCCACTACAGGACAGGAAGGACTACTACCATCACCAAGAAAACATCTCCTATATCCCACTGTAAGGATCCATTACATCCCTAGCAAAAATAAAAGCGGGTTACAAATACAGAGCGTGTAAACAAAGTGTCTTCAGCTACCACGATTTAACAATTACTTAAAAGGCCTCATTCACACAGGGAAGTTTTGGTTCAGAACCCGGGTTATCACTCTTATTCACTGTCTATGTGAGTTCCAGAGATAGGTGAGCGCAATGCTCAGCAATTTCTGACACCACCATACAATTGAATGGAGCATACTGATGCTCCACCCATTATCGAGTACAGAGCTCCTGCTCTCTGGATTGCAGTTAGTCCCATTCTCGTGATCGGAGGGGGTCAATCCCCCACTGATCAGCTTGTTATCCTCTATCTAGTATATAAAGAATAACTTATTTAGCCAGTACAACCACTTTAAGAACAAAAATCTTACATGGTAGGGCTGTAATCGTATTAATCCAGAGGATAAATGTATCCTGCTATTTATATCACACAATTTGATAATGTAGAAAACAATTAGAGGATTGCAGTTTCACTCCTTGAAAAAGTTTATTCAAATTTAGTCAATGATGTGTATAGACCCCAAAGTGATGCCATTAAACCCTGCAAACCTGCACAGAAAAAAAAACAAGCCCTCATAAAACTATATTAAGGGATTTCTTTTTACGTGCGCTTGGTCAGAAAAAGGGTTAATGTGATTAGTGTTATACAGTCTGGGTGTTAGATCTTGTGTACTATGTATAATGGTGTGATACATCTTTCACGTCACACAGACAGGCCTGAGGGCACAGGTGCCAGGGGGTGATACATATGTACATATATGGCAGCGTCCATTACCGTAGACAGTAACACGATGCCAGCAGATAATGCCCAGGGTACTGAATCACACCCGTCTACCTTGTGATTACATGAACACGTTGTTCCCTGTGATACGTGATGTCACAGTATGAAGCTTCTTACATTCTTCTTCCCCGGGCCCCAGGCTCAGCAGATCTTATTTTTCGTCTTTAACCAGACCTATTATTTACTACCTGTCTGGGTTGTACTGAGATTCTCTTACTATGAGGCGTCACATGATGATCTTATTGTAAAATTGTTCTGCATTTTGTATACGTAATAAAATGAGGGATTCCATTGCCTTTAAGCAGGTGGATAAGGGTTCCCCTTTAAGAAGCGATCTAAAGCGGCACAAAACCTGCTGATGGTCATGAACATGTTACACTTTATGGTTACAGTTTACAAAAAACAGCTAATAAATACTCTTAAAGGCACAGTAAACTTGGTGGTTGCAGGTTACAAAAAATATCTTTATAGGTTTGTGTGGTTTGTGCCACTGACGGCCCTAATCCTTATCCACAGGAGAGGGAATTTGGGGGAAATTTATTATACACTGACGCTCCTATGCCGGCGTATAATAGTGGACACCCCCGGCCTCCCACCAGATATATCAAGAGCCTTAGGCCTCTTTATGTATATGGCAGACGGAGCGGAAGCCGGGCAAATCTACGGTAGGTCCAACGACCCAAGCCCGTCCACTCCGCCGGCCGCAGATTATGCTTCACGGGTTGACACAGCTACAAATTTTTCATGCAAATTTATAGATAGGAAGATCTTTTCTTGAACTCAATGCCCAAAAACAATAAGATCTGACAACTAACATGGTCTAAAGCTCTTCATGAGAATGGGACCACTTGAGGAGTAATATTTTCTAACCCATCTGGTACCATCTTTGAGCTCAGCACCAAACTAGACCTATGTCCTGATAGGTCAGCTCCATCATTAGGTCAGTCCACTGTAGGTGTCTCACCACATTTACCTACTCAGATCATATATTGGGAATTCTCCAGACCTTTGCTTGTGTTTTTCCAGCTTTTGAAAAGAAAAACAACTCCCCGTCTGTCTCTTTAAGAAGGTGACATTAAACCCCTGAGGCACACTTAGTCTTTAAGCTCAGCAATGACGTAGGGTTCCTATACAGATGCCAACTTTCATGTCCTGGCAGTAAACGAGGTGCCAGTTATCACAAGCATCCGCTGTGTACTGCGCTGCGGGGTGTTATGTGACCACAGTAATGTATTATGCCGCACCTCTCCCCCCGTCCCCCTCTATGTAATTAATACTTTACTTAGGTTCCAGCACATATTTGGTCTTTACATTGAATCAGGTGATTATCACAGGCTGCACGGCCTGTGACCAGGTTTCCTCTTAATGTTTTGTGACAAGCAATGGCAGCTTTATTGCGTCAAGCAGTGGATAATCCATAAGTCCAGCTACAAGTCCAGCACAGGGGATGGATAGTGCCAGAAGGGTGGCAACAAGCAGAGGTCATCAGTATCTCTAACCTGGTACAGAGGAAGTCCTGCTGTGTTGATGTTAAGCGTGAGAACCCTACTAAATAGAGGCTAAAGATTGGTCATCAATATTTCTACCATCATAGATCCGGGTACCGTGACTCCTTCTTTCTAATATCAACTTACAAAATCATGCTAATAGGCTATAAAGTCTCCTGGGGATGTTACCAGAGCCCCTCCATGCTGAAGCTTCACAGGCTGTAACACAGTCTCGCCCTTTGTACCTCAACCCTCGCTCTGCCTGATTTAATCTAACTGCAGCGCATGAAGTTTCAGCACACAGGGGGAGGGGGAAAGTGCTCCATGCACACTGTAATATCCTGTGAATCTGCAGCACGCCGGGGTTCTAGTATCAACCCCCCCCCCACCCCCCCGAGACCTTCTGGCTCATTAGCATTATTTTAAAAGTTGATATTAGAAGGAAGGAGGCCATGGAAAACAAATACAGTGCCTGGTCTATGAGTAATGTCCCCTGTTTATCACTGGATTTCCCTTTAAACCACTATTGAGGATTCTACAAATGTAGCAGTGACCAGATCACAAGACCGGCTGGCGATGAACTTGTAATGCAGTTTTATAGTGTAAAATGATGTTAGGATTTATAATTAATATACAGACTACAACTGTTTATTCTATATCTGTATTTTTTAGCAGTTTTCCCCTTTACAGGTACAATGTCCTCCCACTGGAACCAACCTTTTGGTGTGGGGGCAGCTGGATTGACCTGGTAACTGGGTGGCTGGGTTGATACATAGCCTAGTGCTAGTTGGGTCACGGATACCTTGGCCCAGGTGAAAGGCCTCTTCCGTCCCGGGCAGGGCCAGTGAGAGGATGCAAGAAGAGGAGGGGCACAATATAATGGAAGGTTTCCCCTGGGGGACTCCCGATGTAAGTGTGGTGAAGGGATCCCTGGGAGAATGATGAAGAGGAGGCTTGTGATGATAGCGGCAGCCAAGGAATACAGAGGAGACAGAGGTTACTAGCATAAAACTCACAGTCTCTTTATTCACAGGCTCCAACATAGCGGTGGGTAACAGGCTCAGGAAGAAGGTCCTTCCTGCAGGGTCCACGAGGCAGCTGATGGCTGGGTTGCAGTCTGGGTGTAACTCACAGCCCTGATCCTGTAGTTTGGGGCTGGAGGATAAGATTAGTGGCTTGGGTGGCAATTTGAGGCAGGCTCTGTGGAGGGATGCACATAGAACTGCAGGTCTTATTGAGGGTGAAGCCCTCTGAGGGGAGACAGCAACTAGACGCTGCTTTTCTCTGCAGACCTAGTGATATGTGCTGATCGAAAGCTCTAGAGCAGTGATGGTGAACCTTTTGGAGACAGAGTGCCCAAGCTACAACCAAAATCTACTTGTATGTCGCAAAGTGCCAACATGGCAATTTAAGCAGTAACTCTTTGATCCCTGCTGTATTGCAGGTTTTAATCATATTGGTGTCCTGAGTTCAACAAAACAATAGAAAGATGGAGAAATTTGGATTGTAGCTTCCCTCCAGGGTTCCCTGAAGAAGAAGAATCAGGAGACCCAGAGCAGGAGCTCAAATGACAATCCATCTCTATCCAGCCCTTCCTGCTCCTCCTGTAGTCCTGGCAGCCAAATATGTAACTTTAAAATGGCACGTCCTGGGCTGTATTGGACCACAGAAGAAAGCCTTGAGTCATATCTGGGAAACTCTGTGTTGAGGTGAAGGCCTGGGTGCCCAAAGAAAGGGCTCCGAGTGCCACCTCTGGCACCCGTGCCATAGGTTCGCCACCACTGCTCTAGACTGACTCACTCCTGAAAACCAGCCAGAGAGAGTATTTATAAAATTCCAGGCTTCCAACCAATAGCTGTCCTCGCTGCAGAGAAGGATTTATATTTGGTAACAATTTATTATCAGAAATGGAAACTTTAACCCTACACTCACAGGCAGATGGCAATACCATAAATAACCATGAGATTCTGTTATAGAATATGGAATATATCCCTTGGCAATTGCTAGAATATCCTAAGATGATGCCCAGAGCTGCTGATACTCTGCTTACCAGTTCTCTGGAGCAGTTTAGTTTGTAATGCCCCATCCAGCGGGCCATTACACAGGTTTTATCTTTCATTTTTTAATAACCTCAGAGCTTTTGGGTAGAGCCAAGCTGTTTTGAAGTAGATAAAAATTGTACCACTATCTGCCCCGTATTACCTGAGGCACAGCTTCCCAACCACTTTGCTTAATGGAGGCCTAAGAAAACTCAATCCACTCTGGTCGGTGCCAGGCTTAGGAAAAGGTGTTATGGAAAGGGTGTAGGGGAATAGAGGTTTTCTAAAGAAACACCTATCACTGTAATGGGGGACTTATTTCAATGTTTGACGCTTCCTCTGTAGCTGGTGGGTGAACACTGTGTCTGTAGTGACATTGATAGCAATGTGGGGATTTATCAGGTGCTAGAGCACCCAGTGCACGATATTTCAACACACCGTCTGACACGTTGGATATATCAAGAAGCTCCGGCCTCCTCGTGTATCTGGTTATATCTAATGTGCAGAAAACTATATAAGCCTTGATAAATCTCCCTCAGATTTTACCCCATTGAATTACTAGTCAGGATCAAATGTCCTTTCCGGAAGTCCATTTTTTGTGAAATCACACCATTTACCTATAGAAAAAAAATCTCCTGGAAAGTCATTTAAAAATGACCAGAGAAGAGTCATATTTTACCTGAGATGAGTCAAGTTTTGAGGCTGCAGGGGGGAGTGCAACTTTAGTCACCCCTAGAATCCAATCTTTTATGTGAAATTTCATCTGTTTACTGAATTAAAAAAATACTTTAGTAAAGTCATGTGAAAATGAGGGGAGAAGAGTCATATTTGCTTGAGATGAGTCAGGTTTAGAGGCAACATGCTTCAGGTATTGTTTTAAAGATAAACATCTCATTTTACAGATCTCTTCAGACCTGTGGTACTGTGAAGATACAGACTGTTAGGAGTTGGATTTTCATCTGCTGCTCATATCAACTACTATCTCTGCTCATATCTCCATTTCTATAGATCACAGACCCACCAGCCTGATGTGATCTGAAAGATGAGATTTCTTATCTTTAACATGACACCTGAAGCATGTTTCCTCTAAACTTGACTCATCTCAAGCAAATGAGACCCTTCTCTGCTTATTTTCACATGACTTTGCAGGAGAGTAAAATTTCACATAAAAGAGGGAATTCTACAAGGACATTTCCCTGACTTGAGGGGGCTGCTAGTTTAATGGGGTAAAATCAGGTCACAGAATGCCTCTTGGCTAGTATTTCATGTATGTACTACTACCAGATGAAGGGGGACCTCTGAGCGACGTCCCTTTATAGCCAATATATTTTAGTCCCTTCTCCCTATTAGGGTCGGCATTAGAGGTGCAACTGGAAGAACCCTAGACGTATCTTGTAAAAGTCGTTGAGAGAGACTCATTAATGTCAAAGCGTTGTAGTAGAGGAGATATTGGGAGTGGTTGTCCCCCATGCACACAGATAACAGGCACAGTGTGCGCTGACATAACTATACAGTGGAGTTTAAAATTTTTTTGCTGTAATTGGACCAAGGATTATCAATAATTACAGACACTTTACAGCTGTTCATTGCAGGCTGGGACTATAGTAACATCCAGAGAGCTTCACCAGTGGTCACATTGGGCAGACGGGTCCGTCTTTAACTAGGGGTCGTCTGTAAGTCGTTTGTCCTTAAGTAGGGACCGCCTGTATTGTTATTTTCTGTGATTTCAATCAATTTCTTTATATGCTCTGATCTCCATACATAATATAACCTGCGACCTCTGGCACAGTCACGTCTCACATCACTTCTCCTGTAAGGCCCTGGAAAGTTTTCCTTTCCCTTCATACTTCATTGTAGCTCTAAACCTTTTGTTTACTCCAGTCATTGGCATGGTGCCCGGGCCGGCATGTGACTCTACTGGTAATTACATATTCGCTATGGAAATTGGGAAATATCATTGCTAAACTGTGAGAAAGCGCTTGCAATTATCTTATTTCTGATCTTTTATGGATCATATGAAATAGATGGGTGGGGCTGCAGTATCTGACGTTTTATCAGAGTCCAGATCCTCTCTTGACCCCTCTTTAGGGATGATGCTATTTTTACTTACCTTTGACTACGGCACCGATGGTGAACCTTGTATAGACCGAGTAGCCAAACTGCAACCCAAAACCTACTTATTTATTGCAAAGTGCCGACATAGCAATTCCAGCAGTAACTTATTACTATCTTACTTACTTGTTGTACCACACCTTTCACCATCCATTATAAACCCTCTGAACAGGAAGAATCATGAAGCCCAGAGAAGGAATCCAATTATAATCTCACCCTGTCCACACCTGCTCTTTCTTCCTGCAGTTCCCTCCAGGATGCTTCACTTCAAAATAAAGCTGATTGAGGCCCGTCCTGGCCTACCTGGGACTGCAGGAGTATCCCTTAAGTCCGGGCTAGTGAATCTTATGCTGGGGCAATGGCCAACTGAGAGTTCTCTGAGTGCAACCTCTAGCACCCATAGGTTGGCCACCACTAGACTAGGGTGTTGGAGAGCTGATCTGGCTTAACTCCTTTCCCACTATCCCACCTCCTATGCCTGAAACAAACTGTGCTTCATAGGTAAGGACCCAACAAAGTCCTATTGGACTTGTTAATTACTACCTTCAAAACCCTTGTGTTTGCAGAGGTCAATTACAAAGTCCATAGATTCTCATTCCCATTGCTCCTAACCGGAATGGTTTTTAACTGCTCCCTCTCCCACCTCTGAGGAACATCTAAGGCTCCACCTTCCACAGTCTCCTAATTCAATTCTTTTGAATTTCTCCCTTTTTTTCTACTCCCTACCAAGCCAACCATGACCAAGCTTACACTAAGCCCATTCATGAACCTCATGAAGATTCTAGATACATGCCTTGATGCATAACACAGTGACTGTCTTCTACAGGGTTGTCCTAGGGCAGTGGTGGCGAACTATGGCACGGGTGCCAGAGGCGGCACTCAGAGCCCTTTCTGTGGGCACCCGAGCCATCACCCCAGCACACCAGACAGGACTCAAAGAATCTTCCTGCAGTTCCAAGCAACTTAGAAGATGCTGCTTTCAGTTGTATTTTGATACTTACTTCGTTACTTGGGACTGTAGGAAGAGGAGGAATGAGAAGACAGGGACGAAGTATCTTTGGAGGACCTCCTGCTGGCCCCAGGATTCTCTGTGTACAGAGGAACACTGGAAAGAAGCTAAAATGATGAAAATTTTCCATCTTTCTACTGTGTTGCTGTCCTCAGGGGGCAAATATGATTGAAAGTTGTTGAACAGGGAGGATTAAGTTACTGCTTTAATTTTTGGTTGGCACCTCGCGATAAATAAGAGGGTTTTAGGTTGCAGTTTGGGCACTCGGCCGCTAAAAGGTTCGCCATCAATGAACAAGGGGATCAACATCTCATTATCTAGGACTTAATTGCCAACTAACATGTCTTATTATACACTGATTACAGACTAATACAACACAGTACAAATTCTTTAAACATAAACCTGCATAAAACAAATTAAACAAGTATTAGCTGACATGGCACCTATAGAAGTGATTATCCGGGCTCACACTGCATCTCACAATCAGATTGCAGAAAAAGTTGGTGGTCAATCCAGATTTCCAGTATGATCTGTGTTTGGCACGGCATAACATAGTATATGGAGCTGGCAGCAGTGGGAGCAGAGCCTGTAGTTACAGATATTGGCCACTACACAGATCATGCAGTGCCATACCCTGTATTCTGCCCTAACAGATACACTACATTTACCTGCAGAAGTCCATTGCCATATTAGAAGGGACCCTATGGCTCCGGCGTAGAACTCCATGCCCTGCACCATGTTGACTACTCATGAATAATAGTCAAATTTTGTTTCAAGGTGAAGAGATAATTTCATGGGTTTTCTAATGGAAAACCCCATAGGGGCAGGGGTAAGGGTAATAAAAAAAATGTAAATACCCTGTTTCAGCTCCAGTATTACTCTTGCAGCCTCTTCTGGCTGGGTCACTTGTGTTGGTGGTCACTTGTTTCATGTCCCCGGGGACTACTGAAGGCCACAATGGATCTCGTGACCTCTATAGAGAGGTGACAGTAGTGACAGTAAGTACAATTTATTTTTATTCCCTAGCCCTGTCAGTTTTTTTCCCTGATGGAAACCCCCTTAATGGTCTAATAAGGTACTATAGGGGGCCTATACCCTAAATTACGCTATTTGTTGCATTGTGTGGTCTCAGCTTGCAGTCATACATACATTTGGTTTGCAAGAAGTGAGGGCAGATAAAAAAAAAAGTAGTATGAAGGATAGATTAGACTACATAAATTTTTCTTGTAGTCTGTTACCATGGAGACAAATAGGATGAATTTCACTATCTTATGTCTTTAAAGGAAACCTACCACTACGAATCTACCTATTAAGGGAGTGCCGTGGTAGGTTCAACCAACGTATGTAAGGATTGCCCTTTTTAGAGCTAATCTTTTACTCCCCTCTATCTTTTCTAATCTTTAGTCAGCGTAATATGCACATGTACACACATATGACATATATATGCACATATACGCTGGAGTAGAGGCTACACGATTTGCTACTCCACACCCCAGTAGCCTCTTTGATCCTCCTACCCAGACATCTTCAGTGCACAGCTACAAGGAGCTGCTTGCACTCTTCCATGAAGCTGGAGTTCTGCGCATGCGCAGCAGCTCCGGCTTTGGAGCCGAGATTGCGCAGCTGCCGGCCTGTGTTCTGTATTTATTATACAGAGAAGGACTCCCATCAGGGTAGATGTTGTAGGTCCACTCAAACCGCACTTTCCAGGCATCTTCACCCCCCACAGAACATATATAAATGGACAAGCCAATAGACGCTTGGGATACTTTTCCATGAACCTACGTCAGCCCCAAATTGTACTCAGTTATCTTTACCCAAGCACATAGCAAATATGTGACCTGGGCTCCACTGTTATTGTATAAGGCCGCCCTGAATATGAAACTGTAAAGCAGAATCCTCACGATTGATACATATTTCACTTCCTTTATTATCCGCGTTATACATTAAATCAGATGTTGTTGTTCATTAAAAACCTGTTTTTCCCGAAAGGTTTCCTCTGTTGCTGCTGTGTCACTGGGTCACACGACCTATTACCAGAATGTCATAAATTACACCTTATTACCATTGTGTATTGTTCTCTATAATACTATACTGGTCTTGCACTTTATTGTTGAGAAATATATACAAGATATTAACATTGTCATTGTGGATATAACCAAAGTGCTCAATGAAAAAAATGTTACACTATTTCTATCCGCAGGTATTAGAGCCACACAAATAATGAATTTAATACTTAATCTGGTATTCCCATCTGGGCATTCACATATAATTTAATTCATCTGCCATATATATACATTTCTTCAGCTGGATATTATTAAATAAATCTACCAGTGTGAAGATAATGTCCCACAAATGTAGCCACGTTGTCTATTAGAAACAAGATAGCTGTCCTTGGATACGACCACCCCTGAACTCTCAGCAGTGGCTAGACATGTGCTGTTGAGTCCTGTCTGGCCACAAGGATTCAGTTTTCATTACCACAGGTCAGCTGTGGGACATGCAGGACATTTCATATGCAAAAACAATTTGTTTCTTTCTGAAATCACTCCACCAGTGGTGGCTGTATCCAAGGACAACAATAAACATATAACAACTTGGCTACATTTATGGGAAATTATCTTCACACAGGTATTTTTATTTAATAACATCCAAATTAAGAAATGTATGTGTATGGATGATGAATTAAATCAGATGTCAACGCCCAGAAGAGAATACCCCTTTCATTTATCTTCTTCTTAAATTTAAGATTTTACTCTGATTTTGAGTGAGGATAAATTCTATGTACACCAATGATTATGAAATAAACTTAAAAAACATAATAAAACTGCAATGAAGATGTACATGGGTGCACAAAGGTTTCAAAACGCAATTCGAACATTATACGTGAATGTAACGTAATGATGCTGTGCCTGAGGCTGCATTCACACACGGCTTTCAAATTTTGGTTTGAACAATAATTCAAAGGCTGCAGGGAGGAAGTTTGTATTGAGACTGAATTGCAATAACCTGGGCCTATGCTTCACATCGGAAATACAGGATCACAAAATAGCGTTTCTGGACTTAGAGATCAGCAAAACCGCTGAGGGGCAAATAGCAACAACAGTATATAGAAAAACAACTGCCACGAACAATCTATTAAAATGGGATAGTTGTCACCCATACCCCCTAAAAAAGGGGATCCCAAAAGGACAGTTCCTTCGTATGAGAAGGAACTGCAGCGGTTTTGGAGAATTTAGAAAAAAATCCAGAGATTTGCATGACCGCTTTACACGACGGGGATTCCCACCTGACATTCTGCACAAAGCATACCATGAAGCGTGCACGGTCGATAGAGGTTCTCTACTCACACCAAAAACAAAAGATGACAATGGTGAACAACTAACTCGAATCATTGGTACATACGATGGTAACAACAAAGAAATTAGAGAAATCATCAGTAACTTTTGGGATATCCTGCTACATGATAAGGAGATAGCTAAGGTAATCCCTCCGAACCCAGCGATCACATATAGAAGAGGGAGAAATCTGAAGGACCTGCTGGTCCATAGCTATCTACCCCCATCCAAACCGAAAGGAACATGGTTGGATAGAAGACCGAAAGGAACATTCCGCTGTGGACACTGTTCGGTATGCGAATCTATAACATCTTGCAAACAGGTGACAAGTGCGTCCACAGGTGAGAGCTACGAGATAAGGGACTTTATAAACTGCTCCACGGTTGGAGTGATCTATTTAGCCACCTGCACATGTCCTAAAGACTATGTGGGGAAGACGTTCCGGCAATTTAAGAAAAGGATCCAGGAACATCTACGGGACATAAAGGACAATAGGGACACCCCAATAGCGAAGCACATGAGGCGATACCATGAGAGTAACGTGAAAGAAATATCATTCAGGGGCATAGAAGTGGTAAGACAATCTGTAAGAGGGGGAGACTGGGACAGAACAATCCTCAGGAAAGAGGCCCAGTGGACCTTCAAAATTAACTCTATAAAACCACATGGAATCAACGATTTCATATCCTATGCTAGCTTTATTGAATGATATAATGGAGGCAATGCTGGGATTATAATGCCCTCCTTACAAAAATCCCTCATCCCCTTTTGACAGCAATGTCCAGAACACTTCACACATGGACATAGTGGAACCCCCTTTGTCGTGTGGCCATTAAGATCCAACTTAGTTACAATCTTGTCGTGTGCTCACTAAGGCCATGTGGGAGCATCGTGAATATGCCTCTAAACATATATATTTTTGAGAATCATTATGACTGCCAGTTCGTTCCTGCAATAAAAGCACTGGAAGCAGTGCTGTTCCACGAAACAAAAATCATCTCAGATCTGTTTTAATAGCCCTAACTAGTAGCCGACTGGCAGGGTGATACAGTTTGGTTCCAACACCGCTTAATGAAGTAACAACTCAAATGTTACGTTGTTCAAAATGTATTGAGCAGGCACAGAATGAAATGAGCTGACACAGGGAGACCAGTATGTGAGTTAAGGTTTCGTGAATAATGGAACCCGGTGAGGTCCCGGAAACATTGTAAGAGAACCTAACATCACATTCTCAAGATCTATGGGCCTGCGCCTTAATGCATAAAATAGAATGGATAGAGAGTGGAAATGATCTCCCACCAATCATGGTGGGCATCTGAATTAGGATAAGCTGTATGGAACCAATACCTCGTACACACTGATGGAGGTCCGTACAGAGAAATCCAAACTCAATCCACATAAACACTTTTTAGAATATTGGCCATAAATTCAGGATTTAGTCTGGAGTCAGACCAGTTACTCCCCCCAATCCTGCAGAATGTGGAAAGGAGAGACCTATACCTTAGGAATTGGAATTTAGTACAAGTAGCAATCAAAGACAGTGGACCCTAGAAACAATACGAACACTGCGGAAAACAGCAGACCTGTCGGGTCTAGGACTCCACACGCAGTCGCATCCGAATTTACGACGATTGCTGGATCGACTGTGAACACTTACCCAATTCACGACGATTGCTGGATTGATTGTGAATATCTACCCAATCCTGGTCAAAAAACAGCATACGTGCCCCCTACTGTACAGAGAATAAGCGCACGATACAGTACAGTATGGATCAGACAGGGGGCGGCCCCCCTCTCCACATTAGATACCGCCCTCGAGCGCTGATTGGTCAAACCAACCTGTATCAAGCATAGCGTCATGGATGACGCGCTGCCAGCTGATTGGCTACTCAGGGAGGCTCGTCGGCGGTGACGAGCCCAGGATCTGGTTTAAAAGGAGGACAGATGCGGCGCGCGCCGCGGCTAACAACATGCCGGGCGTGCACACAGCACATCCGTCTGAATAATTTATACCCTAGTTTTTCGTGCCTCTCCTTAAAGACCCCTGATGAGTTCTGGCAAAACGAAACGCGTTGGGTCCTAGGGTCAATCCAGTGTGAATGGCAGTGATAGGGCCAATTTGTAGCTTCTAGTAATTAGCTGAACAGCCAGGAGTATGTGTGTGAATGGTACTACCAGATAGGCAGTAGACATGACTGGTATAGCTCAATGGTAGAAGGGCTACATACAAAAGTAGCACAAATTGCCTAAGCTAACCTTTACCAATGGCCCAAACACAGTCTCTACAAGCCAAAGGCAGATAACAATACCATATAGCCACTCCCGGAAAGAAAAAATATCAGTGAAGAAGCAGCAGTTCAGATCTAGTACTGCCGTAGTCGCCCTGCCAGAAACACTGAGTGGTGATATAACAGCATACCCAAAATCACCACTGTGCTGTATAAAACATTTTTAAATTTGTTGTTAGTAATGTTGCAAAAAAAGAGATGCAACAATTAAAGTAGGACACACTAGCATGCACAGTCTATGTACCTACTTAAAGAAAAACTAACAAAACAATCACATTTATGTTGTATGTTGACAATCACAGTTTTGTCCTCTTTTATTTATGTGAAATAAAAGCTACGTTTTAATTTCCAAAAAATAACTCCAAAGTCAGTGAACCTAGGGAGGAGCTTGGCCTGATCGTATTTGTGTTTATACTGAAACATGAACAGGAAATAGGTACAAACCCTTATGTAAGGGGTATTTCTATGTGAAAAGAAAATCTACTTTTTAAATCCATCATGATAAACCAGGGACACTTACTCATAGATCCAGGCACCGTGACTGTGGTAATCTTCTTATATTTGTTATTCTCCTTCCTTCTTAAATCTACTTTTAACATTATGTTAATTTGCCTGAAGGGCTATGGGGGTGTTACCAGAGCCCCTAGTACTAGATATTCACACACTCAGCTTTCTCACTCTGCCTGTGTAATCTAGCAGCAGCAGGGACCTGCGCTAACAGACTTTGAAGATACAGCACTGAGGGGTTTTGGAAACGCCCCCAGAGCCTGTTAGGCTCATTAGCATAATTAAAAAGTTGATATTAGAGGAAAGGAGGCCATGGATAACAAATTTAAGGAGATTACCACAGTCACGGTGCCTGGATCTATGAGTAAGTGCCCCTGGTTTATCATGATGGGATGTGATGGTAGATTTCCTTTAATATTTATGGGATGTCCACAGGATAGGTGATAGATTTGGGTCCAAACTCTGTGGCCTGCAACAATCTCGATCTCAATCCTTACCCATGACAGGGCTAAACTGGTAGTGTACCTCACGTTGCACTGCCACTCTTTATTTTGGCCTATGGAAGTGCCGGAAATAGCCAGTCAGAGACCTCTTTAAGGACCTATTCTACGGATAGGTGTTTAATATTTTTAACTTGGTAAACCCCTTTAAGGCCTTCCAGTAACTCAATGGCATATTCTAGTCTTTGTGTGATTTCTCCATCTGTGGTTGGTTTTCCTGGTGTATTGATATGGTTTATGATCCGGGGCCCTCTAGATGTATAATGTGGCCCTGGAGTAGACAGATGCCCTATCCAGGGTCCTGTGTCCCTGCTGTGCCCCGTGCATTGCCTCTTGCCTATTCTGCTGTGGTCAGAGAATGAGCTTCCAGCATCATTTACAGGCTGCACACATCTACTGGAAAGTGCTGTCCCACCACGTAACAAAGAGTCCTCTGTGTACTGGCCGAGGTGCCATCTGCTCCAGTATAATACAACTAATCCACATACTATGGACCCATGAAGACTGGGCATCACCTGGCATCTTGGTATCTCTGGAGTCCTCCATGAACCCAATGATAGTAGCAGATCTGTGGGTGACACGACATGGGAAGAGTCAAGCAAATCCTGCACTCCCTGAAGTCCAACAGCCTCTTGTCTCAGGCTGAAGTGAAAAGGACGACGGTTTGTAACAATTTTCTATAAAAATAACCTAATAATGACTATAGATTCTACTTATACATTGTTGCAATATCTTAGACTGGTCATTCTACTACATCTGTAACTTTGTTGTTATTGCTTTTTTATGTATTTTCTATACTATAACAAGATAATAATATTTGAGATATTTAAATTGTTAATTCCATGCAGATTTTAGGGTATTTTACCACTTTTTAAAATTTGTATATGTTGGTTTATAACATGGATTTGGTGGGTTTCTAGAGGTTTTCCCTAAATATCCAGAGGATCCGATCCG
Source organism: Engystomops pustulosus (assembly GCA_019512145.1). Taxonomy (NCBI): domain Eukaryota; kingdom Metazoa; phylum Chordata; class Amphibia; order Anura; family Leptodactylidae; genus Engystomops; species Engystomops pustulosus. Next base: position 14,437,020 of record CM033643.1, on the reverse strand, counting down.
AACGAACAGCAACGAGGAATAATATTATTCAAAATTTCTTATGACTGAATATACCGTAACAGTAGCTATGAATTAAATTTAGTGCCATTCATGTACATTGGGTTATTTTGGTGGGAAGCACATGGGATGGCTGCAGGCTACATTGAGATTAATGGGACACTTGGAGCTGTAGGTCAACTTAGAGGATTCCCTTAGAGGATGAATGATGCGGTAGGGTGCATGTTCGCCCTGAGTCTCCATTGAGAGGGAACCCGTCACCAGGGGCCTCATTTTCACTAAAGACAGGCTACAGAAGCCCATTACTGCTTCATTGTAAATATGCTTTCTCTAAGCATTTTCATTAAAATAGATTTACCTTGCACCCTGACAGACTCATCTGTGTAGTCACAGGGGTTGGGCTTTGGAGTGGATGCATTTCAAAAAAACAACACATGACTTGTCTGTGCTGCAGACTCCTCAGCTCTCAGTTCCTGCATTTGTGCTCCTGTACAGCTCCTCCCTCCCCCACTGATGTCAGCTCACCAGGCTGTGAGCTCTGTGTAGGAGCAGGAGGGAGGAGCTGTACAGACAAGTCAAGTGTTGTATTTTGAAATGCATCCAAATCAAAGCCCAACCCCTGGGTCTACACAGAGGATTCTGTCAGGGTGCAAGGTAACTTATAACACAAAATTATATTGTAATGCAGATGTTTAGAGAAAGCAGAAAGATATATTTGCACTGCAGCTGTAATGGGCTTATGCAACCTGTCTTTAGTGAAAATGAGGTCCCTGGTGACAGGTTCCCTTTAAGGGAATGGGACTCCAATTCTCATAATAAATGGGATCCCAGGCGTCAGACCTCTACTGATCTCTAAGTTATGAACTATCCTAACAAATAACTTTACCCTTGTAATGTCCAATCAGGGGCAGATTAAGACCACCATGGGTTCTGGGCTGTAGGATTGTGGGCCCCTCAAGTTAATTTTTTCTCTTAATTGTGTGACATTTACTGCCCGCATATGGTACAAGAACCATGTTTCTTGGGAAAGGAGGGGGTCCCTTCTGTCGGTTTTCAGTTAAATAAGTTCAAGGACCTTTGGAGGATTTCTGAAAGTCTTGAAAGGGTTCCTGCATACTGTACATGCGTTTTGAGAGCTGGCACAATGTTTGGGGATTTCAGGGCCCCCTCTATCATCTCTACAGGGCAGAATCCAACTTGATGAGTTGTTTGGTTGAATATGGGCCACTGGCAGCCGCCCAAACTGCCCGTATTATTATCCGCTACTACGTGGAATACGTCAGGATACTAAATGCATGTACATTGTATCCAGTGATAAGGTGCTCAGGTCACCTTGATGATAGATACTTTCCTTATCTTACAAGACTGGATGTTTTTATCAGATCCCATTCCCCCTGCATTGCATTTCCCTGTCTCCATGATCCTGCTCTTTCTTTGGGATTCCCCTGATGTCATCAGAATATAGGAATTGTCTCTTGTATTCCCAGGTGTCAGTCCTCACTAGATCCTAATCATCTTATCTCCATACACTATCCCTTTATATAACATTCAGACAGAAAGGATATCATACAGTATGTCCTATAGTAAAGACATTATTAACCCCTTACAGGGACACAGGTGACAACTGAATACATAAATGCATACTAAGAACGAGAAAACATCACAGAACCCTTAACCCAGACTATGAATATGAATATATGAATCTTAAGGACAATTATTATAGTAGCTTATAAAATATATCTAAAACATATTAGTGGAGATTAACTTCAGGAGTCAAGTGCCCAAAAAATCATCTTGTGCCAAGAGTTTCAGACTCTTATACAGACAGAAAGATGGCTGTGTCCGTATGTTTCCGTATTGTTATGTCATGACCTTAGCTAGCAGTTTCTCTGACAAGCGCTGTAGTTAAAGGAAATCTACCACCAGGATGAAGGATTGTAAAACAAGCATACTGACATGGTGATGTGTGCCCCCTCTGGCAGGATCTTCTCTTCTTTTAGCTTGTTTTTTGCCCTTGCTTTTAAGAAAAAGATACTTTAAAAATTATGCAAATGAACCTGAAGGGTTCCATGCTCCATTAAAACCTATGCAACCTGGAGCCCTGCAGGCTTATTTACATAATTTTAAAAGCCTTATTTTGTAAAAACTAGGGCATAAGAAGCTAAAAGAAGAGCGTATCCTGCCAGAGGGTGCACACAATAGTATGTCAGTGTGCTTGGTTTACAATCCTTCATCCTGGTGGTAGATGTCCTTTAAAGCGAAAGAGTCCATGCATCATATCTCTGCATGGTGCAAGGACTCCCATCCTGTGTAGTGTGTTCAGTCATGAGATCCGACTAGTACAGTACATTTATCCATTTCCAAAGTCTGAACACGTTTGTGTGGAACAGAGACAGATTTAGGCCACTTTCACATGCGCGTATGATTTCTGTAAGGTTTTTCATCCTTATGTGCAAATATGTCACTGTATTCGTATTGTATCTGTATGAAATACTATTTGCTGGCAGATGATGGATGGGTGACAGAATGCATACGCCGCATGTATGCAACACGTATTTTATACATTCCCATGGACTCCTATGGGGCGCACAGAATGGAAATACTGGAGAAAATATGAGACTTGCTATATATTTTTTTACTTCTTGCTCACGGTACAGTACAGTGCACAATGCAGCCATTTGAATGGATGCTCGTTTTGCCCATTGAAATGAATGTAGCCATATGCTACCCGTATGAAAATGGTACAGTATGGGTAGAATACGGCTGTTTTTATACGTTCATGTGAAAAGGGTCTTACTCAGTGTGAAGGAAACCGTGATGTTTCGGACCCCTGAAGGGTACGCAAGGTCACTTAGTTATCCTTTTATAGACACTCCCAGAACGCACAGGTTCTGAGAGGCGCAGGAAGTGATTTAGGTTTGTTCACACAACCTCCGGATATGGCACAACAATAAATCACAACCCTTATTATCGAACCCATAAGCTGCCACCAGTTCTCCTTTAATACAAGCCCGGTCCGTAACGGGATTATATAGGGTGAGGAACCAACCCGGTAGCATGTATATAACCAAGACATGGAAGTTGGTTTCGTGGATCGAGATAAAAGCGAAATGCAGGTTAAATTTTATATTTAATTGCCTTAAGGTCACACTAGACAAACAGTACACACAAATATATATATATATATATATATATGACTACAAAGGTAGGACTACAAGTATCAGCAATTTGTATTTTAGTTACCTTATTCGTGGGCCAACTAGGGATGGATAGTCCACACTTTGAAATCTTTCATGCACTTGTGATGTTAAGGTTTTCACCAGATGAAAGACAAAAGCATCAGGGGTGTTCTGATTATATTAGGTGCAGACACACCCTTGAACACCACCAGGAGGGCGTGTAGGACCCTACTTCCAGGTATTAAGTCCAGAACCTTGGAGAAGTCTTAGCTTCTCAAGGGGAAGACGTAGGGTCAGGGTTCTGGTATCATTGTATCCGGGTGAATCCCTGGATCGCATTGATACCAAAACTGACCCATTTGCTATGGTCCCATCCCAAGATATTTATATCTCTAGACCCAAGGATGCTAGAACCTAATTAGACAAATCGATATGATACCCTGGTGATACAGGTTCCAAAAATGGATTTGCCCTTGGGCTGAGATGAACCATGACTCCAGAACTGTCCCTAACCAAAATATTGGTCTTAGAGTTTTATGACTTATTGTCTCCTGTTTAAGAAATGGAGGGAGATCCATGGAGAGATTCAAGGAGTTGCTGCAGCTGAGGAAATTCTTTGAAGCTACCCATTGTAGTGTTAGATAACATTCTAGCTAGCCCCATTAGGTTAATTAAGATAGGCTGGGGCGAAGTAAGGGATATGGGTGGCTTGATGAACAGGACAATATCTGGCAATATCTAGCATGCCTGTATATATGGGGGAAGATAGAGCCTGCTCAACCCTCTTGTATCAAAATGGAAGGACGTATTTCCCATTAAAAGGCTCGGGAACACATAGAACCTAGAACCTCAGGCCACCTGCACAAGAACATTGTATTCATCCATGTGGTCTCCGTGTTTTCTCTTTTTGGATGGCACACTGACATGTTTTTCCTAGATCTTTGTGGAGGATGTAGAAAACTCAGAGCAGCTTCTGTTCCTTCCCATAGAAATGTACAACAAAATAGGAACTCCCCATAGTTTGTAGTTGTGCATCAGTTGCTACATAGCAGAATCATGCGATCCTTGAAGAAGGTGTATAGAAGCATTTTATTCCCTTAGTTGTTCCAATTTCTCAGCTGTAAGAATTCTATTCTGCCATTAATTCTGATAGTAACAACCTATTAGTAGGAACAACCTATATATCCCAGGTGGGCTTCACCCAGCTTTCCCGACTCCTGAATTGTATTTATACTTACTCTGATTATATATCTCTTGCTGCACATCCAATAAGTCAGATGGCAGACACTATAGGGGATGTCAAGGTAGTCATATTGATCTTCACCCAGCTTTCCCAGATCCCTGAACGGCAGCTATGCTTTTGAGAGAAGCCATAATGGTCTTCACACAACTTTCTCAGACAGAAATGATGACGTTTTCTGAACTTGTCCTTGACTTTGTAGTAGAAGATGCATTTTCCTCTGTGTACATTGTGCTGCTATAACAACCACTCTCATCCTGCACTGGTTTGCAGACATCTGGGCAGTCACCTGAGAAGAAGGTGACAGGTTTCTATTCATCCTGAGCATATACTGGTGAGGATTAGTCCTGGGGCACAGTATGACAGCTCTGGGCACAGGCAGGGAGCCTGCTGATGTATGAGGCTGGTGTGTGCACCCTGTGATAGGCTGCCTGGATCACCCCAGCCTCCTCCCTACAGCTCAGTCACTAGTCACTTCCAGCATGGGTGCAGACACACAACCACAGCACACCCAGCCTGACACCCACAGCGTGCCCTGCCTGCACCCTCTGCCCAGCAGCACCCAGGCCCCGTAACCCTGCAGCCTGGCCTGGATTCTCCTCATAGAAGGATTTATCTCCTGAAGATAACTGCAGGAGCCACCATTGCAATGCAGGCCAGAGACGTGATTTGAACTGAGATTTGCTGGATGTCGGAGAACCCCCTAGTTCCCCCCACTACTGCTCCTGCTGCCTGCATTGTGACCTGTGTGGGGCCTCACTACAGTGGCTGGGGGGTTGTAGGGGGTCGACTTAATTGGATCATTTCACTGTGCACTGATCACAAGCTGTAAGTAATGTACATTCATTCATGTATCAGACTAGTAATGCTATATGCTGCTATCTATCCATCCATCTACAGTATGCATATCATTTCTGTATCTGATATCTATCTCATACCTATCTATGTGTCCTGTATGTATCTATCCAGCTGTATTTACTCCATGTGATATGTTTACAAATAAGCTTTGTTATTGGTGTGATACATTGTTGCATTGTGAGTTGTTATATGCTTATGTGCTAGTTGTTGCATATCTATCTATCTATCTATCTATCTATCTATCTATCTATCTATCTATCCATCCAGCTACTCTTGGAACTGCTGGGCCTCCAATGCAAAATATATAGCTCCATCCCTCGAAAGTTTAAAGTATTGTTCATAGTTTTTGTATTCACATGTTGTATAGAAATATAGTTTGGGCACAATTCTGTACCTTATGATCCTTATGTAAGATCCCCCTATATATTGCCTTTCTATTATTTATCTACAATAGATCTCATTTGTATCTATACATCTACATTATCTATCTATCTATCTCATATCTATCTCTATCTATATATCTATCTACCCATCTATATCTATCTATGGTATGAGATACAAATGAGATCTACTGTAGATAAATAATAGATACATAGATGTAGATACATAGATACAAATGAGATACTGTAGATAAATCAATGTATCTACAGTATCTATCTATATCTACTGTTTCTATTATTCATCTACATTAGATCTCATTTCTGTCTATGTATCTTATATCCATTTACAGTATCTGTCTGTTATCTACCTATAGTATCTAAATTGTAGTTATGTAATCTGTGTGTATATATTTCTAGCTGAATTTACTCTATGTAATATGTTTTCAAATGAGCGTCATTATTGCTGTGAATACATTGTTGCATTGCTTTGTTCCATGCGTATGAGCACGTGATTGCTTATTCTATGTATCTATCTATGTATCAGTGTGGGTATTAGATGTATACATAACATCTTACATAAGCCAGACGGGTGACTTGGTAGATACAATGTAGCAGTAAGCAGCTCCTGATCACTAGGAGTAAATACAATCTGTTACTATTTATAGTCAGACCTGGTGACAAGGATGAGGATTGCTGCTGGTTTGTACAGAACCAGTACATTGTGGTGCTGAGCTCTCTAGGACCCAGATGTCATTGCTTCCTGAAGGTGGAGGCTGGCATAAGGAGGCTGCTTCTGGAGCCTATGAATCTCTATATTTTCCTTTAAATTGAGACTTGTTTCCCAGGATGTGATTGGCTGTATGTGTTTGGAGGCTGCTACCTGTGAGCTGGTGGGAAGGGCTCCCCTGGTGTATTTCGGGTGCACTGACAGCTAATGATCTGGAGCTGGTACATAACACCCATATCCTGTGCCCTTCTTCTAATCTCACCCTCCACCTATACCATGTAAGTCATCTACATTTTTTCGTATTCTCCCAGCTGTGTCTGTGTGCGGGGACGGGCTCCATTTAACCTAAATCCTTCATCCAGCGTGTCCTAGTTCTGAGATGCCTAGATTGTTCGCCCTGGGGTTATCCAGATCTCATATGTATGTTATGTGGTTGTTGTAACCTTCAGGATTCTGTATGTATAGTTTTGGTTATTATGTATGGAAATCCTTAAAATAGCAGGTCTGATGTCAGGGTATGGGGCCCGCAGGATTGCTTAACGGCTGACCTCTCTGGGTCATGTTGGCTTGCACTTTGTAAATTTGAATCCCATTATCATAATAGGTGTGCTATTGATATATACAGTATATATATTCCTTCAGCCCACACTGATATCCACATGCGTACGAGATAAACCTGTCATGGATTGTGCTGACCTTTATCATAGTTAGGACCATATTTCTTGGCCCCATCAAAATGCGGCCTTAGCCCTTGTGCACACACACAGAACATGGATGAAGACAATGTAAGTCTTTTTTCCCCTAATGTCAGCTGCACACATTAATTTCAATGGCTCCATACACATGAACATGTTTGTTCACTAATCAATGTGGAGCCTGTAGCAAACTCAGAGCAGGTCCTACTCCCGTGTGTATTGTTGGCTTGGGATTTCCCATAGACATTTATGGGAACATGAAAAACACAGAAGCCACATGGGTGTCATCCCCTTGTTGTGGATCACTTGCTGCTTCACACACTCATGTGACCCTTCAAGAGGTAGGGACAAGATAGTCACCTCCTAAGGACATGCAAAAACAGATGACACAGGGACCATTTTTGCGGATATATGGCTAGGCAATGCGTGACACAGTGATGACACATGGACCGCAGATCCATAGTTTTTGGCCCAAGACCAGCACAGGTCTATGTGTAAGGAGTCTAATAGTGATCTATGATACTAGAAGTCACTGCATCCCTTCATGGAGAGGGGACGGGGGAACGGGGGCGTGTAGCCTTAATCTGTAACATGTTAAAACAATTACATTTAAAACATTTTGGCACCATGAACAGTTCAGGTGTCACAGCCGTTCCTGTCCTGGTATTGTCGAGTGATGTGCAATACACACACGGCATATCACTACAAAATATGTGTGTATATATATATATACTTGTGAGTGGCCGCAGAAATGACCTACCTTCAAATTCCACCTCACCAGATCAAAAGGGGTCCAGAAAGGTTCTGGGTTTAACCCATCATGTGTTCCTCAGGTTAGGCTGGTGCCACGCGCACCGCTTTGTCTGCGTTTGAAAATGCAGACAAAGCCTCTCCCACCGGGACGGCCCGCAGCCTGATCGCATTGGCGTTTCTATGGAAACGCCTGCGATCGGGAACGAGCCGCCGGTGTTTTGCATTAAATTAACGCGATACGATCGCGGCCCGCCCCCGTGGGTGCGGCTTTGTTTGCGTTTTCAAACGCAGACAAAGCGGTGCGTGTGGCACCAGCCTAAAACTGCATCGCGATTAACTTTGAGGTGGTTTTAGGTGCAGTTTCGTCAATTTAACAGGTGAAAGACATGAACAAAACGGGTGAAGTTGATTTTGGAGGGGAAACCTGCTCCACAAATGGGATTCACTCGTTCAGTTCATGTCTTTCACCTGTTAACTTGACAAAACTGCACCCAAAACCACCTCAAAGCTGATTGCAATGCAGTTTTAACTGCAACTTGTGACCGCCCCCTTAGGGCGTGTTCACACGTTGCGCCTTGGTTGCATTTTAATTGAGTTTTAAAAAGCATCACAACAGCTGAGATGAGGTGATTTGCCTAATTACATTACTGTTACCATTTGTGTTTACAAAATGCATTGTAAACGTGATGTTAACGCATGTGTTAACAATTTGTTAACAAATGTAAATAGTAATGTAATTAGGCAAATCACCTCTCCTCAGCTGTTGTAATGCGTTTTAAAACGCAATGAAAACGCAACCAAAGCGCAACGTGTGAATGCGCCCTCAGTATAATTCAGAAACATAAGATTGGTCATGCCCTGTCATCCCCTACCTGAGGGTGATGGCACACGTGGCGTTTTGAAAGCATTTTTGGCCCGTTAAACGCCTTTTAAGCAGTCCGTTAAAAACCGCATGCGTTTTATGAAAACGCATCTGTTTTTGACCAGTTTTAATTAAGATAATTGGTAAAACCTGTCAAAAATGGATGTATTTTCAAAAAACGTGTGCATTTTTTATGATCTGAAAATGCAATAACTAAAAATGGTCCAAAAACGGCCCAAAAACGCCATGTGTGTCTTCACCCTCAGGGCGCGTTCACACGTTGCGTTTTGACCTGCGTTTTCATTGCGTCTGAAACGCATATACAACAGCTGAGGAGAGGTGATTTGCCTAATTACATCACTGTTAACATTTCCGTTAACAAAACGCATCGTAAACGCGTTAACATTGCATTTACAAACGTAAACGGTAATGTAATTAGGCAAATCACCTCTCATCAGCTGTTGTATATGCATTTCAAACGCAATGAAAACGCAACGTGTGAACGCGCCCTGAGGCTACCTGTGTTATCCTCTCAGGCCGCGGTCACACGTGCCGCTAGGTGTCCGTTCATAACGCGACGTTAGCACACAGAGGGAGGTCCTCGGCCCGAGGACTGCCCCCTGTGTGCTAGCGTCGCATTCTGAACGGACGCCTAGCGGTACGTTTGACCGCGGCCTCAGAGTGGAACCGCTGTCCGGTTTTGTTGTCCATTGTGTTATCAGTCACAGAGCCATACGCCCGCAATAACGATTCATGGGTTATCCATATGTTATCTGTGTTTTCGGATCCGAATATGGACATCTGCAAGAAAAATTTATATTAAATGGACAAAAGCAATATCTGTGTGCATGTGGTCGTCTGTAAGTCGGGTGTCCCTGAGTAGGCGACCGCCTGTATTTGACGTTAGCGCACAGGGGGAGGTCCTCGGCCCGAACGCACATGTGTTTCCAGGGAAACGCATGCGATTGATAAGCGGATCGCATGCGTTTCTCTGGAAATGCATGTGCATTCAGGCCGAGGACCGCCCCCTGTGCCACGAACGGACGCCTAGCGGTACGTGTGACCGCGGCCAGAAAGTAGTACTCAACAGTCTTACCCTGCGACACATTCATTATGTGCGAGTGTGTTATATGCTTATGTGCTGAGGTGCTACTATTATCTACTATCTATCTATCTCATTCATCTATCCCATCTATCTCACCACCTATCTAAACTATCATCCAGCTACTCTGGGACTGCTGGGCCTCCAATGCAAAATATATAGCTCCATCCCTCGAAAGTTTAAAGTATTGTTTATAGTTTTTGTTTTCACATATTGTGTAGAAATATATTTTTGCCTAGTTTGGGCACAATTCTGCACCCCTTATGTAAGACCACTCTATCTATCATCTATCCATCTCATATTTATCTATCTACAGTATGAGATACAAATTAGATCTACTCTAGATAAATAATAGATACATAGATGTAGATACAAATGAGATACTGTAGATAAATCAATGTATCTACAGTATTTATCTATATCTACTGTATCTATTGTTATACTGACGTAGATCTCATTTCTGTCTATGTACTTATATCCATGTAAGTATCTATCTGTTTCTACCTATAGTATCTAATTGTGTAGTTTGTAATCTTGTGTATATATTACTAGCTATTTACTCTATGAATGTTTTCAATGAGCTCATTATTGCGTGTGATACATGGGTTGCATGCTTTGTTCCATGCGTATGAGCACGTGACTTGCTTATTCTATGTATCTATCTATAGCCTATCATGTATCAGTGTGGGTATTAGATGTATACTAACATCTTACATAAGCCAGACGGGTGACTTTAGATTTACATAAATCCTCATCCAGCGTGTCCTAGTTCTGAGATGCCTAGATTGTTGCCCTGGGGTTATCCAGATCTCATATGTATGTTATGTGGTTGTTGTAACCTCAGGATTCTGTATGTATAGTTTGGGTATTATGTATAGAAATCCTTAAAATAGCAGGTCTGATGTCAGGGTCTGGGGCCCGGGGGATTGCTTAACGGCTGACCTCTCTGGGTCATGTTGATTTGCACCTTATACATGTAAAGCGCTATGGAATTTGATGCCGCTATATAAATAAAGATTATTATTATACATGTTAATGTCATTATCATAACATGTGTGCTATTGATATATACAGTATATATGTTCCTTCAGCCCACACTGATATCCACATGTGTACGGGATAAACCTCTCATGGATTGTGCTGACCTTTTACCATAGTTAGTACCGTATTTCCTGACCCCATCAAAGTGCAGCCTTAGGGTGATGTCACACATGGCGTTTTTGGTCCGTTTTTAAACATCCGTTTTCAGTCCGTTTTTGCATTGTTACCATGCGTTTTGCTGCTTACAACCTGTTTATCTATTAAGATTATTGGGAAAAACGGACTAAAAACGGACCAAAAATGCCATGTGTGGCATCACCCTTAGCCCTTGTGCATACATACATTGTCTTTATCCATGTTCTGTAAGTCTTTTTTTCCCCTAATGTCAGCTTTGCACATTAATTTCAATGGCTCCATACACATGAACATGTTTGTTCACTAATCAATGTGGAGCCTGTAGCATACTCAGAGCGATCCTACTCCCGTGTGTATGTTGGCTTGGGATATTCCCATAGACATTTATGGGAACATGAACAACACAGAAGCCACATGGTGTCATCCGCTTGTTTGTGGTCACTTGCTGCTTCACACACTCATGTGACCCTTCAAGAGGTAGGGACAAGATAGTCCCTCCTAAGGACATCAAAAACAGATACACAGGGACCATTTTTGGGATAATGGCTAGGCAATGCATGACACAGTGATGGCACATGGACCAGATCCATAGTTTTTGGCCCAGACCAGCGTAGTCTATGTGTTAAGGAGTCTAATAGTGATCTATGATACTAGAATCACTGCACTGCCCCTTCATGGAGGGGGACGGGGCGTGTAGCCTTAAATCTGTAACTGTTAAAACAATTACATTTAAAACATTTGTGCACCATGAACAGTTCAGGTGTCACAAGCCGTTCCTGTCCTGGTATTGTCGAGTGATGTGCAATACACACACGGCATATCACTACAAAATATGTGTGTATATATATACACACATGAGTGGCCGCAGAAATGACCTACCTTCAAATTCCACCTCACCAGAACAAAGGGGGTCCAGAAAGGTTCTGGGTTTAACACAAAGTGCTTTCCTTAGGGCACGATCACATGGGATGTTGTGGCTGCATTTGCGTTTCCAAACGCAGGTCAAACCGCACCCACCGGAGCGAACCGTGACCCGATCGCATTGGTGTTTCTAATGCCCTACCGGTGTTTTGCATTAAAGTAATCTCTGGAAACGCGATCGCCCCGAGCGAGTGCGCTAGTGACGCGTTATGAACGCAACGCTAGCGAAATGTGTGGACCCGCCCTCAGAGTGCAGTCACATGTGTTGCAGTTTAGGCTGGTGCCGCACGCACCGCTTTGTCTGCGTTTGAAAATGCGAACGCGACAAGCCGCCTCCCCACCGGACGGCCCGTCAGTCCTGATTCGCATTGGCGTTTCTATGGAAACGCCTGTGATCGGGAACAAGCCGCCGGTTGTTTTGCATTAAATTAACGCGATAACGATCGCGGCCCGCCCCCCGTGGGTGCGGCTTTGTTGGCATTTCAAACAAGACAAAGCGTGCGTGTGGCACAGCCTAAAACTGCATCGCGATCAACTTTGATGGTTTTAGGTGCAGTTCCGTCAATTTACAGGTGAAAACATGACAAAACGGGGTGAAGTTGATTTTGGAGGGGAACCGCTCCACAAATGGCATTCACTCGTTCGTCATGTCTTTCACCTGTTACCTTGACAAACTACACCCAAAACCACCTCAAGTGATTGCAATGCAGTTTTAACTGCAACTTGTGACCGCCCCCCCTTAGGGCTGTTCACACGTTGCGCCTTGGTTGCATTTATTGCGTTTTAAACTGCATCACAACAGCTGAGATGAGGTGATTTGCCTAATTACATTATGTTACCATTTGTGTTTACAAAATGCTTGTAAACGGATGTTAACGCATGTGTTATAAATTTGTTAACAAATGTAAATAGTAATGTAATTAGGCAAATCACCTCTCCTCAGCTGTTGTAATGCGTTTTAAAACGCAATGAAAACGCAACCAAACGCAACGTGTGAATGCGCCCTCAGTATAATTCGAAACATAAGATTGGTCGTGCCCTGCATCATCCCTACCTGAGGGTGATGGCACACGTGGCGTTTTGAAAGCATTTTGGCCGTTAAACGCCTTTTAAAGCAGTCCGTAAAAACCGCATGCGTTTTATGAAAACGCATCTGTTTAGACCAGTTTATTAAGATAATTGGTAAAACCTGTCAAAAGGGTGCATTTTCAAAAAAACTTGTTCTTTTTTTATGACTGAAATGCATAACTAAAAAATGGTCCAAAAATGGCCTAAAAATGCCATGTGTCTTCACCGGAGGCGCGTTCACACGTTGCGTTTTGACCTGCGTTTTCATGCGTTTGAAACGCATAACAACAGCTGAGGAGGAGTGGTTGCCTATTATATCACTGTTACATTTCTTTTAACAAAACGCATCGTAAACACGTTAACATTGCGTTTACAAACTTAAACGGTAATGTAATTAGGCAATCACTCTCATCAGCTGTTGTATATGCATTTCAAACGCAATGAAACACGCGACCAAAACGCAAGTGTGAACGCGCCTGAGGCTACCTGTGTTATCTCTCAGGCCGCGGTCACCGGGCCTAGGTGTCCGTTCATAACGCGACGTTAGCACACAAGGGGAGGTCCTCGGCCCGAGGACTGCCCCGGTGTGCTAGCGTCACATCTGAACGGACGCCTAGCGGTTACGTTTAACCACGGCCTCAGGCCGGCGCCACACGGGCGCTTTGTCTGTTGCGCTTGCAATGCAAACGCAACAAAGTCGCGCCCACCGGGGCGGGCCTCGGCCCGATCGCATCGCGTTTCTATGGAAACGCCTGCGATCGGGAACGACCGCCGTGTTTCGCGTTAAATTAACGCAAAACACCGGCGGCTCGTTCCCGATCGTAGGCGTTTCCATAGAAACGCCTACGGTGCGCGAATTTGTCTGCGTTTGCATTTGCAAGCGCAGACAAAGCGCCCTGTGTGGCGCCGGCCTCAGAGTGGAACCGCTGTCCAGTTTTGTTGTCCATTGTGTAATCAGTCACAGAGCCATACGCCCGCAATAACGATTCATGGGTTATCCATATGTTATCTGTGTTTTCGGATCCGAATTTGGAGAATGATGTCACTCGCTTGTCCCAACTTCTTGAAGGGTCACTTTGACATCTGCAAGAAAAATTTATATTAAATGGACAAAAGCAATGTCTGTGCGCATGTGGTCGTCTGTAAGTCGGGTGTCCCTGAGTAAGGGACCGCCTGTATTTGCATTATGGTCATCTATGGCCGCGGTCACACGTACCGCTAGGCGTCCTTTCATAACGCGATGCTAGCGCACAGGGGGAGGTCCTCGGCCCGAACGCACATGTGTTTCCAGGGAAACGCATGCGATTGATAAGCCGATCGCATGCGTTTTTCTGGAAACGCATGTGCGTTCAGGCCGAGGACCGCCCCCTGTGCCATGAACGGATGCCTAGTGGTATGTGTGACCACGGCCAGAAAGTATACTCACATATCTTACCCTGCGACCCTTCATTATACAATTGATAATCTCTGCGGCACAATAGACTAGTGGTGACGGCTTTGTCGGAGCCTGAGAGCGCCTTCCCATGTGCCGTTTTAATTTTGGATGCGTTTAAAAACACGACGAAAACGCCACATGTAAAGGCGTCCTAGACACATTAATGAATATGGCTCCGTAGTGTGTAGCTGTGGAAAGTCCCTTTAACGGAATTATATAAATATACTGTATAATAGGGCGCAGTTACGTTGCTGTTTCACTATTGGAGGTGCGGCTTAAAAGGACAATTAGAGAATCTGCATTAAGTAATGACACAATTGGTTTGTGGTTTATGGCACAGTCCTAATAGCTTCATGATCGGTAAAACTTATCTATTCCTGTTTCTAGGTATTCAAAGGATTTTGCCTTAGTAAATAAAATAAAATAGTTATAATGCATGCTTTCTACTAGAAACAGCGCCACATAAATCTAGAGGTTGTTTGTGGTATTGCATCTTTTTTACCTTCACTTCTATGGAGTTGAGCTCCGATACCAGACATGAGCCATGCACAGGAGTTGCTGGAGTTGATATGGTTGGACATATTGAAATTCAACATGCCCCATCCCTTGTTTCTGTGGGACATGTCACTGCTTGGCCTGACAGTTGTCTTTATTTATATGTCTTTTTCCAAAAAGGGCTGGGGTGTAAGAGTACAAAGAATTTAGACATACCAAAATCCAACATGCCCAATACTGCTTTTCCTTTACTTGTTTCATCAGGGAGAGCCAAAATCTGTAAGTGGTATAATGGGTGAGGTCAGCTTATCCTCCCGCATTGCTGACATAGTCTTCCCTTGTATTCTTGTGTGGCTAGCCTAAAGGAGCTAGTCCTAAGTTTTAAAAATATACCCAAGACCCTACCAATCACAAGAATGGAGAACCCATTGCCCCTATCTGCACGGAGCTTGACCAACTTATTCCATTGATAAAGCGTATGGGACCCATTGGTGGGGATCATAACAGTTGTTGGACCCCCCACAATCAGCATCACCTTTAAGGATTCAGCTCCTCCTTGTGTCATGGCTTCTGTCTTTGTCGGCTTACAACATTTTACTCCTTAGATTATCAGTTGTCAGCAGATTCTTTGCTCTTTATGAGAAGTTTAGCCTTGGGGAGTGGGTTATATGTTATTCATAGTATAGAAGTTGTAGTCATCAAAATACCATTCTAAAAGTGCTGCCCATCTAAAAGTTCTCACCATTGTCTACCATGTACCTGCAGCAATGACTTCTGGGCATCTCCAGGTGGCGTCAGATAAGACCCGTGTTCAGACTAGGAGGTATTTTGATGTGTTTCATGTTTACCGGCAGATGTCTTGGTGATGAGAAGAGGGTATTGTTCCCACTGATGGGTGGGCGTCTGGAGGAAGCCATGCCAAGATCCTGTTTACTAGGAGCGGCTGTTGTGTCTTTTGTGTCTCCTAAAATCATCAACATTGTGGGCACGTCAGCCATTGTTCATGGCACTGCATGAGGGTGATGTGGTGAATCTATGCCAGAGGAATATTTATGGACTTGGTGATCATTAGTGGAGAACTCTGGTAGTTGTACGACCATCAGTGGTCGCCTGTGAGCCAGGGCATGGTCATAGTGCCTATGGGCTAAGCTATGGGGGGTAAAATGGGCATGTTCTCCAACAATCCTTTAGGACAGTGGTGGCGAACCTATGGCACGGGTGCCAGAGGTGGCACTCTGAGCCCTTTCTGTGGGCACCCAGGCCTTCACACTAGAGCTGCAGTATGACAAGGACATGGCAGAGCGGGCACTAGAGCTGCAGTATGACAAGGACATGGCAGAGCGGGCACTAGAGCTGCAGTATGACAAGCACATGGCAGAGCGGGCACTAGAGCTGCAGTATGACAAGCACATGGCAGAGCGGGCACTAGAGCTGCAGTATGGCAAGCACATGGGCAGAGCGGGCCACTAGAGCTGCAGTATGACAAGCACATGCGAGACGTGCACTAGAGCTGCAGTATGACAAGCACATGGCACGTAGCGGGCACTAGAGCTGCAGTAATGCAAGCATGGCAGAGCGGGCACTAGAGCTGCAGTAAGACAAGCCACCAGGTGCAGAGCGGGCACTAGAGCTGCAGTAGACAAGGCCCTGAGCAAGCGGGCACTAGAGCTGCAGTAAGACAGATGCGGAGCGCATAAGCTTGCAGTGCAGCTGGCAATTGCACTAGAGTGCGTTACAGCCATGAAGGGTGCACTAAGTCGTAAATCACATGGCAGAGCAGAGCGCAGTACATCCATGGCAGACGCTAGACCAGTATGACAAGCACATGGCAGAGCGGGGCCGTAGCTGCAGTTATGGACAAACACATGGCAGAGCGGCACTAAGTGCAGTATGGACAAGCCCATGACAGCAGCGGGCACTTAGGCTGCAATAGACAAGCACATGGCGTAGAGCGGGCAATAGAGCTGCAGTAATGACAAGCACATGGCAGAGAGGGCACTAGATGCAATACTGACAAGGCACAGCAGAGCGGGCAACTAAGCTTGCTGTATGACAATCCATGGCAGAGCGGGACTAAGCTGCAGTATGACAAGCACATGGCAGGGGGGGAAGCGGGGCACAGACGGCAGTATGACAAACACATGGCCAAGACGCGGCACTAAGCTGTAATGACACAGCACATGAGCAGAGGGCACTAGAGCTGCAGTATGACAGACCTGGCAAAAAAGAGCGGGGGCAACTAGAGCTGCCAGTATGACAATCACATGGCAGACGCGGGCATAAGCTGCACGTATGCAAGCACATGGCAGAGTCGGCGCACTAGAGCTCATTATTAACAAGCACATGGCAGAAGCTGCACAAGCTGCAAGTATGACAAGCACATGGCGGAGCGGGCCCTAAAGCTCAGTATGACAATGCCACAGGCAAGACGTGGCACTAAAGCTGCAGTATGACAGAACTTACAGAGCGGGCACTAGATCTGCAGTAGTGACAAGCACATGGCAGAGCGGCACTAGGCTGCAGTATGCAAACACATGGCAGAGGGGCACTAGAGCTGTAGTATGACCGCATGGCAGAGCGGGCACTAGAGCTGCAGTATGACAAGCACATGGCAGAGCGGGCACTAGAGCTGCAGTATGACAAGCACATGGAATGCACACAGTAACGTGACTGCAGCAAAGTTATGTTGGAGAAAGTTCTTTGTTATTTCCTGCAGGCGTTTAATTATAGATCTAAAGATGTATATTACATGAGGAATTTATTCTGAACTCTTGTCACCTGTAAAAAAAATATTCCGTGGCTTCACATATATATATTTATATATATATAATGTATCCTCAAGCTGATTGATGGGGGTCCAACTGCTGAGACCTCTTGATTACGAGAACAGGACCCTCATCAATCTGGCAGTCCCGTTATCACTAATTGATGAAGCAACAGGTTGAGCATAGATCTTGCTGCTCTATTCAGTACTATAGGAGTGCAGGTAAGGAGAGCTGGAGATAGGGGAGCGCTGTGCTCAGCAATTTCCAACACTCCAATACAATTGAATGGAGGACACATGCCTCACACCTATTAGTGCATACAGTACAGGATTCCCATTCTCTGCTGCCGGTTCTGTTCTCTAGATGTGTGGAGGTCCCAGAAATGAGACCCTGTGGATAGGGGATAATCTGCAAACTTGGTAAAACCCCTTTAAAAAAAATGGAAAACTGTAGGATATTGAGTCACTTCTCTCTAAATACTTAGTTTACTTTTTGCGGCCACTAGGAAAATCTAGTATTTCAGCATTTGTGAGCATGTGACTTGTGGTAAGAATTATTTTCACAATTCTTCATATTTGTAAACTTTTCTAAGTACAGTACTTTCAATAGAAGCCGTAAAGGGAACCTGTCACCAGGTTTTACTCCACTAATATCTTTTATATGAAATCACACCCATTTATAACAAAACTCTTTCCAATGTCAGGCAAATATGACTCTTCTCTCCTCATTTTCACAAGAGACGAGTCATGTTTGTAATTTCAGAGGTAGAGTCACTTCATAAGTCCTATCATCTGTTCTATAGAGCCTACAAACATGTTTTTGTGTCATATTAAAGATAAGGATCTCATCTTTCAGATCATATCTAGCTAATGGTTCTGAGAGCTGCTGAACCAGAAAAACATACAACTAAATGCATAGTTGGAAATGTAAGGTGCAGATAAACATCCAGTTCCTGCCTATTTTTTAAACTGCCTGTATGTCCAGTTCTGTAGCTCACATAACTGTAAGCAGGGCAGCCATCAGGGGGGGTTTAGCGTGACTGTATTCAGGGGGCCCCAAGGAGGAGAAGGGGCCCTAGGTCACAGAAAACCATCCTTCCTTTTCAGATGCAGGGAACTTGCTGTGTACATAAGGGTGGATGATCATTCTTTGGGGGGATCCACAAAATATGGCAGTTAGGGGCCCGAACTTCCTACTGGTGGTCCTGACTGGAAGCTTGATGTGATATCTGAAATATGAGATCCTTCTCTTTAATATGCCATAAAAAGCATGTTTCTAGGAAGACAGGGGCTTCAGAAAATGTCATTATCCCAGCAACCACTAAACTTAACTCATCTCATGTGAAAATGGGATGAAAAGAGTCATATTTGCCTGACTTTCGGTTAAGACGGGTAAGATTTCACAAAAAAGAGGGAATTCTAGAGGGGACATTTCATCTCTTAGTTTAGTCGGGGAAAACCCTTTTTTTTACATATTGGCAGGGACTATTGAAGCAAAACAAAAAAAATAAAAGAAATAAAACATACAAATCTCTGTTTATCTGTACTTCTCCAACTTCTCCAGAATCTGATAAAATGTAAAATAATTTCAAATAATATGGATATTTATTTGTTATCTATTTATTTCTCTTGAGTCTGGCTTAGCTTATCTCTATTAGGGTGAAGACACACGTGGCGTTTTTGGGCCGTTTTTAGTTAGTGCGTTTTCAGATTGTAAAAAACGCATGCGTTAAAAAAACGGACGCGTTTTTAACTAAAAATGGCCCAAAAACGGCCCAAAAACGCCAAGTGTGTTTTCACCCTTAGGGCACACCTTTGACTATCTCCTACAGAATCATTGGTTCAGGTGGTGGCTCTTTTCAGCTGCTTCCTCTGACGAGTTGTAGGTTTTCCTGGGACACGCGATATTCGATATTGTAGTGGGATAGAACAGATAGGACAGAATGTAAACTATTACCAGGGTCCTTCTATTTTAGTTGTCTGAGCTTGAGACTATGTTCTCTGAAGGTTCTGTCATTAATGATTTACCTTTGTATGTGGCGTTAGGAGAATCTCAAATATGTTTCATAAAATCTGCTGTTTATTTCAAAACAAGGAAATGAGCAACATAGACATCATCCATGTGCTGGGGTCCAGTACATAAACATACGGCATAGGTCAGGTCCCCAATAGCCTCTTGTGCTCCCTGGTATGATGCTGGGTCTTGGAATATAAGTACAGTATTTTTTTGGACTATATGGCGCACCGGATTATAAGGTGCACCATCAATAAATGCCTGCTAAAACGTCTAGGTTCATATATAAGGCATACCGGATTATAAGGCGCACCTGATTATAAGGATGAATGACCAGCAGGTGGCAGACCTGTGCACAGCTCAAGGCAGCTGTTGTCTGTAAGTATGGTTCATATATAAGGCGCACTGGACTATAAGGCGCACCTTTGATTTCTGAGAAAATCAAAAGATTTTTTCATGCGCCTTATAGTCGGAAAAATACGTTCTTTCTTGTCTTCTAAATGCAGGGCTGCAATAAAACAAATCCCTAGAGACATATGGCACACATGTGTGAATGCCAAAGGACTTAGAGTTATCATATCTTCTGTGCTTCACCAGTGACATGAAGTTGGGCTCCCCGGCCCTCTGTATGATGGGCTCTCGCCCTCTGTAAGATGGGGGTCTCTTCGGCCCTCTATAGATGGCTCCGCGGCCCCTGTACGTGGGATCCTCTTCCTCAGGCCCTGTGTACGATGGTCTCGGCCCTCTGTACGATGGGTTCCTCGCCCTCTGTACGATGGGTTCCTCGGCCCTTTAACGATGGGTTCGCCATTCGGGTTCCTCGCCTCTGTACGATGGTCTCCTCGGCCCTCTGTACGAGGCTCTCGGCCTCTTACGATGTGGGCTCCTCCTGGCCCTCTGTACGATGGGCACACTCGGCCTCTGTACGATGGCTCCTGGCCCTCGTAGATGGCCTCCTGGCCCTCGTACGATGGGCTCCTCGCGCCCCTGTCAATGGCTCCTCGGCCCCCGTGTACGATGGGCTCCTCGGCCCTCTGTACGATGGGCTCCTCGGCCCTCTGTACGATGGGCTCCTCGGCCCTCTGTACGATGGGCTCCTCGGCCCTCTGTACGATGGGCTCCTCGGCCCTCTGCAAGATGGGCTCCTCGGCCCTCCTTGAGACTGGCTTCTCAGCTCAAACATCGCTCAATTTGACTTTTATTACCCCTGACACATGCCTCTAAGCATATTTGGGGTACCCCTATAGACATTATATGATCATCTGGTGCCACTAAAATCTATAGCTTCAGGCTACATTTATCTATTGCGTATGACTGCTGTTTGGATTAAACATAATGTGCTACTACATCTTCTATACATGGTCATTTCATTAGTCTAACATGCCCGACACTGCTGCGACTCCCTTCTGCACCCGCTGAGAGTGGTACTTCTGTGTTCTCTGAAAGGGGAACAAGTTGTTTGTGTGCTGTGTTTGCCGGGCACGTGAGCTGGGTTTTCAATGACGGCTTTTCATGCCATTCAATAACAAAGACAAGCCCTGGAGTTCTCCGGATGAAAGTAAACAAGGGTGTTCCAGACAAGATCCACTTATACTACCTCTCCTAATGTATAACTGCTGTACACCTGGAGCTGTATTTGTAGAGGGCGATACAAGTTTGCTGTAGTACAATACCAGCATAAAACCAAGCCAAAATTAAAAAAAAAAAACTTAAAGGGGCCATCCCATAAACAATAACAAAAGTAAATCCAGTCCATAATTATACAGTTCTATCACAAGACATTCAGGGTTTAGCAGTTGCACTTTTTCCTCATCTCCTCTAACAAGCCGAGAAGAAGATGTGGGTTTATTGGGAGCCAGGAGAAAAGAAAAAGAGGCAAGACTGAGCATGTGTGACCACCTTGGCACATTCACTGAGGTGGACATAGAAAGGCAGTTTAAAAGCATTGACAGTTGAAATAATGGGAATATCATTCCAGGAATATCTAACAATATTCACATTTTTTAGTTGTAAACTCAAAAAAATGTTAATTATTATAGTCAAGGAATATATTTCATTTTCAAATTTTTGAGTGCAAAAAATTGGTGTAAAATTCATTGGTCAAAAAGAGGGGAAAGTGACTAACTTTAGTTAGTTTTTTTTTTTTTTTAGGTTTTATGTTGTATATTAGAGACCTGGTGCAGGGCCGCGCTTTTATTTAACACCTGCATAAAATCTATTTTTATGTGTCCTGCAGTTGTCGTTATTGATTGGCCGCTTATTTATGTGCAGTATAAAGTGATCGGCTTCTGCTGTGGTTCTTAGAAGTTGTTTTTAGAGTTTTGTCCCCTTCCTGTGTATTTATGGAGCATTTCCACAGTATAGAAGTGTTTAAAATAATTGTTAAATCTTAAGGTGAACCTGTCACCAGGAATGTAATTTTGAGGGGCTGACAGGTTCCATTAGCCTATGCCAGTGGTGGCAAACCTATGGCACAGGTGCCAGAGGTGGTACTTGGAGCCCTCTCTGTGGGCACTGAGGCCATCACCCCAGCATGAAGTTCACCAGACAGGACTCTTCCTACAGAATCTTCCTACAATGATAGGCGAATTCGCCCTCCCCCTTTCAACTGTGTTGGTGTCTTTAGGAGGCTGAACGATTGAAAGTTGTCAAAGAACAAGGAGAAATAAATTGGTGCTTAAATTGCTGCGCTGGCACTTTGCATTAAATAAGTGGCTTTTGGTTGAAGTTTGGGCACTCAGGCTCTAAAAGGTTCGCCATCACTGGCCTATGCTATGCTAATTTTAAAAATGAATTTGTCAGGATTCTGAATCATTTCTGTATTTCCATTACCTGTTTACTTTCCAGCAGTGTGTGGTTAGTCCTAGGGAGGGAGAGCTGCAGCATATGTGTGCCTGTGTCTCCTCCTGCATTCTTCCTCTACTCCACACCATCCCCTCCCTCCCCTACCTGCTCATGACAGGAAGTGGGAAGGTGGGGGGAGCGGGATGAATATGGAGAAGAGAAGACACAGACACACAGGCTGCTGCCACGCCCCTTGGGGCTCACCACGCACTGCTGGCAAGGAGCCAGGGGAGGTAATATGAAACAACATTTTATAAAGTATTGAAATGATTCAGAATGCATTTATTAAGTAAGATGCTTTCTATGTGTTGTCCAACACGGGGGCAGGGTTAAGTGGAAAGAGTAAAGGCTTAAGATTTTGCAGTTTGCTCCTTTTTGGTAGGAATCTAAGCATAGTACTAGGGAGTAATACTAGACAGTAAAAGATGCTCCAGCTTAGGCTGCATTCACACTACCGCAAGGGGGACGTATATACGGCCGATATACGTCCCCCATAGACGGAAATGGGCACGCGGCGCCCTACGGGAGCGGTACGGTGCAGCACGCGTGCGGCACCGTACCACTCCTACCCTGTGAAAAAATAGGACATGTGCGCCATGTATCCCTATGGAGAGGGGCGGGGGGTGATCAGCCGTGCTACGGTACGGCGGGCACCGGTCATGTGAATCCAGCCTTACACTGTAATAGTTTTGTCCCAGTTTAAAGGAGTCAGGGGGGATGGGAATAAAAGTCACATACAAGCTTTTAGTTCCCGTTTCCCTCTGGGACTATTAGTTTTGGGCCTGAAGCTTGTCCAGAAGTTCCAGGAGTCATGGGACTGGTCTCCTATGTGGACTCCCCGGACAGGACACTCATTGAATAAAGGGGGTCCTGTGCCCGCCCGTTTCGGAAGGATGGAAGACAGAAGCTATGGAGCGATGCACGATCTAGAAGCTGGAGTAATTATGTAGTCTTTACCTTGCCCTGGCCCCATAAGGCTCTGACTATTACACAGCATTAGTAAATATCCCTTTGTACACCCAAACAGAAATATGCAGGATTTTAATTTCATTTCATTCGTGTGACCCGTCCTGACCCATATTCTGTAATAAGTACAGAAGAGATATAAGGAGCAGAGGAAGATTGTGGATGTTTATGTTCTTTGTGAGGAGCAAAGCCTTCTGGGAAATACATCCACATCAACACATGGATCTCCCTGAGGAATATTTCCATCCAACAGGCTTCTCGGGAAGTCTCCTTGGGAATTGTCTGATGTCTGCACATAATCCGTATCCGTAGCAGTGCGGCTACTACATCTCTCATCGGGTTGGGATATTCTGGAATTTGTACGCTATGAAATATAATATTTTTGTTCCTCTTTTGTCTCAGGCTCAAACAATGAATTACGTGGGGCAGCTCGCCGGACAAGTATTTGTGACTGTGAAGGAGCTGTACAGAGGACTGAATCCGGCCACCCTCTCCGGCTGTATAGACATTATTGTGGTACGGCAGCCCAATGGCAACCTCCAGTGTTCACCCTTCCACGTGCGATTTGGAAAGATGGGAGTTTTACGCTCCAGGGAGAAAGTGGTGAGTTATGTTATTTATTGGATTTGTGTACTAGATATAGAATATTTTCTATCATGAGGATAGTCATAGAGTTTTGCGACCATAGAGGTTTCGCTGCAATCAGTGGTTAAGGCGTAGCTGTAAAGCTATAGTGATTTTACTAAATTATCATATGTGATTCCCCCTTTGATGACTACTTTTTGCTGCTCGTCCATTTCTTTCCAAAGTTCTGACATTTTCTGTTCTGAAAGTGTTTGACAAAAATCTTTCTCACCAAAGGTGAAGTGGGTGGAGACTAATGTCTGTCTATGCCCTCAAGCTGAGGCCAGTTGGCTTGCCCACAGAGCCTATGATGTCTTGTGTTCTCTCTCACAGTAATTTAGCATTAAATCCAGTTTTCCACAAGTAAATCCAGTGAACACTGCACAGTGCACATACAGGATGTATATGGTGACAGCCCGGGAGCTTCCATCACATGGAGGAGCAGGGGACATGTACAGTACATACAGGATGTATATGGTGACAGCCTGGCAGCTGAGAGTTATTTACTGATGGTAAACATACTGGGGGACATTTATCATGTGCCAGCGTGTGATATAACCCTGCACCTTTGCTGTGTCTGATAAATCAGGAGGTTCCGGACCAAAAAATACTGGCAAACAAACACTGATAAATCCCCCCCCCCCCCCCCGTATCTATGTAGTATACTTGGTGGGGGCCCCAATCTTCATACAGTCCACGGCCCATAGTAATCAGCCCGCTACATCTGTACAACCCTCTCATCACTGTTGGCCGAGCATTCAGGAACACCAACAGAAGAGGCAGCACCGTGTGATTTTTTTTGTTTGTTTTGGAAAAATTTGTATTGTTCATAATTGAGTATAAGCCAAGTTTTTCGGGACAATTTGTTACTGAATTATATAATCGTTGCTTAATGACATCATAGTGTGTGCATGGGCAGAGTGCATAGACACATCTCTACCTGCGATGTTACATAGGAAGCCGACAGGTAAGAAAATTTAAATGGAAGTATTTCATTAGTAAGAGGAGGCACTGGGCACTTGATTTGTGAGGGGAGGCTGCTAGACATTTCATTAGTGAGGGGAGGCTGCTGGACATTAAATTGGTGAGGGGAGGCTGCTGGACATTTCATTAGTGAAGTAAGGCTGCAACCAACTTATTTCCCACCCTGGGCTTATACTAATCTTTTCTGTGGTACATTCAGCTTATATTTGTGTGTGTGTGTGTGTATATATATATATATATATATATATATATATATATATATATGGTACTGGTAGAAACATTTTTAATTAAAGCGTAACTGTAAAGTTATAATGATTTTACACAATTCTTACATGTGATTCCCCCTTTGAAAACACACAGAACAATGCCCGTATTGTGCTGTTCGCCCATTTCTTTCCAAAGTTCTGGCAATTTTTGTTCTGAAAGTGTTTGACAAAAAATATTTCTCACCAGAGGTGAAGTGGGCGGAGACTAATGTCTGTCAGTCTATGCCCTCAGGCTGAGTCCAGTTAGCTTGCCCACAGTTCCAATAATGCCTTGTGTTCTCTCTCAAAGCAATTCAGCAATAAATCCATTTAGTTTCCCATAAAAAAAATCTGAAGAAACAGTGCACCTACAGGATTTATATGGTGACAGCCTGGCAGCTTCCATCACATGGAGGCGTGGAGACATGTACAGTACATACAGGATGTATGTGGTAACAGCCTGGCCGCTTCCATCACATGGAGGAGCAGGGGACATGTACAGTACATACAGGATGTATATGGTGACAGCCCGGCAGCTTCCATCACATGGGGGAGCAGGGGACATGTACAGTACATACAGGGTGTATATGGTGACCGCTTGGCAGCTTCCATCACATGGAGGAGCAGGGAACATGTACAGTACACACAAGATGTATATGGTGACAGCCCGGCAGCTTCCATCACATGGAGGAGCAGGGAACATGTACAGTACATACAGGATGTATATGGTGACAGCCTAGCAGCTTCTATCACATGGAGGAGCAAGAGACATGTACGGGGCACATAAAGGATGTATATGGTGACAGTCTGGCAGTCTCCATCACATGGTGTAGCAGGGGACATGTACAGTATATACAGGATATGTATGTTGACAGCTTCAATCACATGGAGGAGTGAGAGACATGTACAGTACATACAGGATGTATATGGTGACAGCCCGGGAGCTTCCATCACATGGAGGAGCAGGGGACATGTACAGTATATACAGGATGTATATGGTAACAGCCCGGCAGCTTCCATCACATGGAGGAGCAGGGGATATGTACAGTACATACAGGATATATATGGTAACAGCCCGGCAGCTTCCATCACATGGAGGAGCAGGGGACATGTACAGTACATACAGGATGTATATGGTAACAGCCCGGCAGCTTCCATCACATGGAGGAGCAGGGGA